>CAJNDV010000501.1:0-10967 GCA_905221635.1 Symbiodinium sp. CCMP2456
CCCTAAACCCTAAACCCCACCCTAAACTCAAACCCTAAACCCTTAACCCCAATCTCCTCAACCCTAAACCCTAAACCCTACACTCGTAAACCCTAAACCCTAAACCCTAAACCCTAAACTCGTAAATCCTAAACCCTAAACCCTCCCTTCAAGGCTCCTGGCCTTGACCTTTTGCCTTTTCCTGGCTTCGGCCTTGATCTTTTGCGGCCAGCACAACGGCGGCGAAGCCATCCCGAAGCAGGAGCTTAGGGTTTGGGTTTAGGGTTTAGGGTTTAGGGTTTAGGGTTTTCGGGTTTAGTGTTTAGGGTTTTGGAGTTTGGGGTTTTAGGGTTTTCACCCCGCGCTGCTTTTCAAAGGGATACTGTAGGGGGCCGTAATAATTAGACCAGGGCTTTGGGGGTTCCTTATTATAAGTATAGAAGAAACACCCCAAACTCTATTCTAATTATTAAGGCCCTTTGAGTTTGCAGGGTTCTATAATTCGATACAGGTAGTACGGGGATTTAGGGTTGGGGGGGGGTTAAGGGTTAAGGGTTCCTCTTCAAACTTGAGCGTGCTAAAGGGGTTATGCAGGTTTCCGGGTTTGAGGATGTGGGGGTTTGAGTGAGTTAGGCCTTCCAGGTCCAGGAGTTTAGAGACTGTGAGAGCAGGGGATTGGGGTTAAGTCCTTGAAGGTTGCATGATGACCTCGACCCTAAACCCATAAACCCTCTCATGTACTACTGCTATTCTTACTGTCGGGCTGAGCATGGCGTCCCCTATTCTGCAGCATCTAAGTGTCAAGGTCGTAGTCGAAGATAAGAGTTTAGGGTTTAAGGCCTAGGATTCATGGTCTACTGCTTCAGGGTTAAGTTTGCAAGTCGGTAGTGTGTTGTAATCAAGTTCTCTGATACTGAGACGAGCAGGTTTCCGCTGCTTGTCCTCATTCTATTGGCGTTGATGTATGGTTATGGGCTTCCTTAGAGGGTCACATTCGATAGGTCATCAGTGAGGATATACGTCGAGCCTAACAGAATAACCGCCCGATAGGCACATACACAATTCTGTCATATCTGGGCCTCGAGGTAAGATGGTACTCAAAAACTTGTATTTCAACCCATTTAGGGTTTAGGAGTGGAGCTTCACACTTTCTGGTTTTACACAGGTGTTCATAATATAGGGGCCTTAATAATTACCTATACTATTTTTGGGTTCCTTATTATAATTAATTGTCGTCGACTATATCCCAAACCCCGATTCTAATTCTTAAGGCCCCTACATTACGTTGTGGTTTCTAAATCGGGTCGCTACAGGGTGTTATAGATCTCCAGCCTCGCCAGGACGAGGGTCTTTGGAAAGACATCAATGCAGAGTGGCCCACTCAGTCGGGCGAACTCCCTAAACTATAAGCGCTCAACTTGGGGTTAAAGCCCTAAACCCCAAACCCTAAACCCCAAACCCTAAACCCCAAGCCCTAAACCCTAAACCCCAAACCCTTAACCCTAAACCCTAAACCCCACACCCTGAACCCTAAACCCCAAACCCCGAGGGTTCCTACCACAAACATTGAAACCCTGAGCTTCCCTAAACCTCAGAGAGCTTCGGTCCTTTCGGGTCTAGAGCTTACAGGGGTTCGATAGCATGGGGCGTTGAGGGTTTATGAGGTTTAAGGTTTAGGGTTTGGGGTTTAGGGTTTAGAGTTCAGGGTTTTGAGGTGTTTGGGGTTTGTGGGGTGTTCAGGCTCTCAGATCCCAATCAGAGGTTCTGAGATTGCTTGGCACCACCACAACTTTCAGGATCAGGGGGGTGTAGGCTAACGTAAGTAGGGTAAACCGGTAACCCTAACCTACCCTAATTACCGACAAAGCTTGTCGAACTTCAGACGTTATCATAAACAAAAAATCAGGGTTCGAGCGACTTCGGTGTCTTGGTGTGAGCATGCCCAGCCTTCAGCTGAAGCCTTGATCGGTGAAATGGGTAATACTCAACAAAACCCTAAGGGTCCATGTGCTCAATTAGGATATGCTTTGGCCTTAATGTAGCCCCTATATAGGTACTTTGGGACCAATGTATATATACTATTTGGGTTCATGGACCCTTAGGGAAAGACACCGAAATCTCACGAGCTAACGAAGTCAAGCCCATGAGCTAAGGCAGCGCCATCCACGAATCTAGAAGCCCTAAACGGGGTCCTCGTGGGTGAGGGGCCGGGCGGCCGAGGTGGCCGGTTCTGAAGACAGCGGACACCTTGCTGGGGCTCCAGGCCTCATAAGGGCCAAAATGAGAGCCAAAGTGGATGTATTGTTTCCTAGAGGCTCCATAGATACTACCATTATGGAATTAAGTCACAAAAGACCATACTTACGGTTGATGGACAAAATCCTGCATGACCTTAAGGACCCTAAACTATGGGAATTATGGTATATTCCTTATAGTGGGTAATGCAGGATTTTGTCCATCAACCGTATGATGGCTTTAGGGACCCTAGTTCCATCATGGCAGTATTTATGGAGCCTCTGGGTTTTGCTCATCGCCATCCTCATGCAACTGTGTCAGCTCTGAACATGGGTCCATTCAGTAGCAAGGCTTCTTCTAGTTCTAAGGACAAGGCACGAGTGACGGATGTAGCAACTGTCTGTGGCTGTCTGGTGCTTAGTAGGGAATGGGGGAATGGGTTATAGGGACTACTATAAGGGACCTTCAGGGACTATCATAGGGATCCATTCCCCCATTCCCTACTAAGCACCAGACGGGTGGGCATGACCATGTAACTGGCTCTTGTGACTGCGGAGATGCAACCGTGCATCCATGCATATGTATACCTCCCTTCATACGGGCAGACTCTACGTACTTGATGCACCACAACGTGAATGTGTACGCACGCAAATACATACATACATACATACATACATACATACATACATACATACATGCGTACATGCATACATGCATACATGCATACATGCATACATGCATACATGCATACATGCATACATACCTACATGCATGCATACATCCCCTAAGGGTCCTGGTATCTCCGCGGGAGGGTCCGGAACCTCCGAAGACGAGCCCTTGAGATGTAGCCCAGCCCCATGCCACAGGCCATGTTGCGCCTGGTCTTGCTTAGCTCCGCGGTCTTCCGTGGTGGGGACCAGAAGGACCGTTTTGGGGTTTGGGGGTCAGGGTTTAGAGTTCACAGTTTAAGGATGTTTGAGGATGAGGATTTGGTGACTAAGGTCCAGAGATTAGTGTAGTTAGGGTTTGGTGATCGGATCAGCATTCCGGATCTGGGGTTTAGGTTTGGGGTTGGGGAGTTGTTGTTCTTATCAGGCTCAGGCAGCCCGCCGGTGGTGTGTGGCTTCCCCAAGACACTCCGAAAGCAGTCGTTGTGTGCAGGGAGTGCTTATCTTGCAAGATAGGGCTGGTGGCTTCGAGGTTGTCCAGGGATGTTTCTGTAGGCATCATGTTTGAAGGGATAGATTCGGATAGATGGGTCTGTTAACTGAACGGTATAATTGGTTTCTTCCGAAACATGTGTTTCTGCCCGGCTCGTGAAACTAGGCCTGGGGCCTACGGTATACCCTAAACCCTAAACGCGAAGTACAGAATCCCCAGGCCCTGAGCCCTGAAGCCCAAAACGACCATGGCATAATCTTCAACCCTTCAGCCTGAGATCAATTCCGAAACCTATAATAATCTCAAACCCCCAATCCTCAGCCCCTCAACCCGAATCAAAACCCTAGACCCTAGGTAGGAAATGTGGCAGAGGTTCCGATTCGAAGGACCCTTTTAGGTAAGGATGTCGGAGTTTGTGGGTATGGGCACAAGCACAAACTGTATGGGCGCTGCCGTTGTTCGGATGCCGCAATGGATAGTGATGGTCGTTGCAAAAACAACCAGGCCAATCTGAGCAGCACATCGAATCAGAAGGTCGGGGCATGTCAGGTTCTGATTCTAAACCCCGAGCCTAGACCTAGCACATTTTTCGGTGAGTAGTTACCGTTATACGAGCCTTAGTGAAGGTCTACATAGTTTCTTGTAACTAGACCTACACTGCGCCCGTGCGGCCTTAGACGCAGTCAAAACCGGTAGGCAAGCACTCAGCTTTGCCTTGGTCTTGGATCGTGAAAACAGCGGGTGGGACATTTTGACCAATCCAAGGGGTCCAAAGTACCTATATAGTAGAATGTAGGGTTTCTATATTAGGAACCCTTATGATTTGGGAATTTATCCCCCATAACAGTACCTAGGACCCTTTGGGCAAGTAGTGACGGCTTCTGCGGTCATCAGCCATTTGTTGTTTCTTCCTGCTGTTGCCATGGCGACGACAACGGTTTCTCATGCAAGACTATCGCTGTAGCTTGGGAGCTCTTGGAAATTCATCCTGCTACAGATACTTGCGACTGTTGCCATCAGCGTTGCTCTGCCATGGCTACCATCTGCTAAGGCTATGGCTGCCAGTGTTGGTTTCATTGGTTGGAAGCACTTGTAACTTGTTCTTTTGTGTATTGACTTGAACGGCGTGTTTTGTCTTCAGTGTTGGATAGTGTTGGTATCCTCTTCGACATCCATGCCTGCTAGTTCTTCTGTCCTCAATAAAGCAGACCGCATGTGCGACTTCATCTCTCATCAAGGCTTGCTGGCTGTGGCAGGGGTGATGACGACGATGATGCTGCTGATGATGATGATGATGATGATGATGATGATGATATGGGACTTTATCATAACCCCGCGCCTTTCGTTGGATTTTGGATGTTTTGCTATGGTAGAACGATCAGAAGAAAATAAAACGGTAACAAGACGATAACACAGTTTTCATTGAGCAACGATAAGAAGAAAAACGATAACGACTTTCACGGATAAGGATCTTTATACGGGGTTATTATACAACCCCATGTCTTTGTTGCTGATGTTGAAGATGATGATTCTTGTGGCCGTGGTGGTTTAAGGTGAGAATGATGACAGGACTCCTCGGCCTTCGCTTTGGAGCCCGCTACCTTCATGCTCGCCGCAGCTGTCACGCGTGACCGGGCTATGAAAGGGGAAGGGCGGGCGGAAGGGCGGGAGGGGGGGGGGGGGGGGGGGTTGGTGGTGTAGAGACGTACCTTTCAAGAGAGTGCTTTGCAGGTGCTGTGCTGCTGTTGCTGAGCCCATGGGATGTCTACCACCTCGCCACTTGGTCGTGACAGTCTATTCGGGCTCACAGGCTCCGCGATCTGGGTGTGTAAGGTTGAGGGTTTCGAAGTGAGGTGTTCTGGGGCAAAGTTACGGGTTTCAGATGATTTTTCGGCTAACTCGAAGATGCTCCTGGCGTGGATGATCTCGGCGATGCACTAAACCCGAGCCACTGGAACCGATTCAGAGCCTGCCCTGACGAGATTACCCACTCAATTCCCTGTTGCGATGTCGCACAAATATGTGCGTGTGTATGTGTATATATATATATATATGTATATACGCACACCTATCCGTCTATATATCTACTCTTAGTAATGTGCTTCTGTTAAACTTTTACGTATCATTCAGAACATAGCTTAATTGAGCTTTGAACATGTTGAGGCCAGTAGGCTCCATCTAGCTGTTCGTAGCTTCACGGGAAGTGGGCTCTGACACCTCTTGGTTTTTATGTCGGGAGCCTTTTCAGGAGCTACCATTAAGGAATTGGGGCCCGAAAGAGCATGCTTGCCATGGTTTTTGGGACTTCGTTCCAGAGTAGTAGTATAACGTAGGGGCCTTAACAATCAGAGTAGGGTTTTTTTGGGTGGTCTTTCATATTTTAATTATATAAGGAACTCCCAACATAGTATAGTAATTATGCAGGCCCGTATATTATGTGGACCGGAAGAGTTTGGAACTTCGGATGCCGTACTGTGGAGTCAGCGACTGGGCACGAAGCCATGTTCTCGCTTCAGCTTCCTTGTGTTGCCTCGACTTCCCTGGTCATCAATGCCTTGAGAACACATCTCGCGTATGGCTCTACACCCCAATATCCACCCATAGGCTCCATCATAGTTCCTGTTTGCGGTTTCTACTTAGGAGTCTAGAGTCCTATAGGGTAACCCCGAAAGGGAACTGTTATGGAGTCTATGGGTAAATCCTATATACATTCTAAGCACTGAAGCTGTACTAAGCCAGCCCCAAACTCTGATCCATAATCCATAAGCTCAAAGCTTTACGTCCGAAACTTCAAACTCCAAACGCAAAGCCTTGACCCTAAACCCTAAACTATCGGGAGAGACAGACAGACGAATCCTACACCCTAGGCCCTAATGAAGCCCTGACGAGGATGGTCCACTTGGCGGAGCCTTGAACCTCGGTGCGGAGCTGGTGGCGGTGCCCTTGTTGTTCTGGCTGGCCAGGCATCGTGTGGCTTTAGGGACTGTAGGGTGGCATCTAGGGTTTTAGGGCATTGCAGCGTTGAGGGGTGTAGGGGTACAGAGTTTTAGAGTTTAAGCTACCACAGTTCACCGGCTTGCTGTTAGGGTCGTAGTCCACCTTTCTACTGTGCAGTTCTACTCATGTTGGACTTTACAGAAAGGTGGATACCCGAAAACGCTAAACTGTGGGTGAATGTAGTTGAAGGTTCATAGGCTGATTCATAGGGCCTGCCTGGACCCTAAACCCTAACCCAAAAGACTCAGAAAGAACCGACCTTCTTCGGGTTCCTTATTGCAGTTTCCGAAAATAGGGGACTCTAATATAGCACCCTAAATAGTAGGATCCTCATTATAAGAACCCCCAAATAAGGTACCCCCTTGTTTTCCTGAATTAGTCCTTAAAGGATAGGCTCGCTCAAGTCTAGGTCCAGGCGAGGCGGTTCTTCAAGCTTGGGGCAACTACTCTAGGGGCCTTGATAATTACCTATAATATTCTTGGGGGCTTCTTATTATAAGTTTAGGGTTCTTATGAGAAGTTTAGTATAATGGGCCCCAAAACCCTATTCTAATTATTAATGCCCCTACATTAGAGCCCCGATGGTCGTTCGTCGATTGGGTTTAGGGTTTAGGATCCCTGCCCTCCCGCGAACCCTTGAATAGAGCCCCCCCTGATGGTGCGCACTTAGGGGGTTGTTTCGTCGAGGACATTTTCAGGTGGGCAGTTACCATTATAGGAGCCTTATAGAAGGTCTATATACCTTATAGCCTTATGGAAGCCTTATAGAAGCCCTATATACCCTAAACTCCCCACCTAACCCTAAACCCTAATCCCTAACCCCAAGAGTCCCTATAAGGGTCCCTCCTTTAGTCCCTAAACTCCCCACCTGTAGTTTCCTTGAATTCGGGTCTGGGGGTACGGAGTTCGAAGCTTCGTGGTTCAGGGTTGCAGGGGTTGGGGTTAAACGGTTCGCCAAACCACAACAAAGCCCCTAAACCCTAAACTCCTATAGTAAACCCTAATCTACCAGCTATGAGGACATCATAACAAGAAGCGCGAAACCCGTAGGTGTTGAGACCAAGAAGCGCGAAACTCGTAGGTGTTGAAACGCCGCAAGCTTTGCAAGGCAGAATCCTGAATACTCAACAGCAATATTCCGTTGGGCTGTTTTCTATGTTTATACTTATACTGCGATGTACCTTAAACCTCGTTCTAATTATTACTCAAGGGTCCTAAGGACCCAATAATGAGGTACTTTGGTTGCGGAAGGTAGTTATCTAGGTGAATATTTGGGAGAGTAGATGATTATTAGGTAAACCCTATAAGCCCTAAGCCCAAAGCCCTAAAGGACCTTGAGGGTCTTGGAGGAACCCTTTTAGGTACTTGGACCCTTAGGGTTTAGGGTTTAGGGTTTAGGGTTTTAAGGGCTCTACGACCCTTTGGCAGGGGCATGCTTTCCGCGGGCTGGGCCCGGCTGGCAGCTTTGGCCATCGCGTCCACGGCAGTGTTGGCAGTGGCACTGTCGCAGCGTGGCGTGGCCGAGGGTGAGAAACCCGTGGTGGTGGGGTGGTTAGATCTGAGAAGATTTGGGGTGTAGGCTTTTGGGTGGCGGCGGGTTGTTGTTTAAAACCATTTCCGGCACTCTCGCCGCTGTGATTCGCAGCGAAGAGCCACCGATCATCATGCTGGAGTGCATATAATGCAACCTTTGCAACCTAGCATGTGGCATCATGCAACCGAAACGGCCTTCCTGCAGCTTACATCAATGCATGATTTAGATGCGGATGCGGTTCTTTGTGTCTGTACAACGCAGCACATATCTGGATGGTGGTTAGACAATAAAAGTAGGTGAGATATGCACTATATTTATACACACACATGATATATGTGAACTCGTACATATGTATATATATATATATATACATACGGATACATATCTATCTATCTATCTATCTATCTATCTAACTATCTATCTATCTATCTATCTATCTATCTATCTATATATCTGTCTATTTATCTATCTATCTATCTATCTATCTATCTATCTATGGTGTATATATATATATGTTGATATGCACAAACTCATATATATATATATATGTATGTGTGTATGTATGTATGTATGTATGTATGTATGTATGTATGTATGTATGTATGTATGTAAGTATGTATATATATATATACAGGTGTGCATATATATATATGTATATATATATATATACATATATATATATATGCATACAAGCATATGATGGATAGATAAACAGATAGATGGGTAGGTAGGTAGATAGACAGATGGACAGATGGATAACTGTAGCTTGGGCATCTCAGTGCGAGAATCTTTGCGCAGGATTCTCTATTTCCGTCCTGTTTGGCGGTTCATGCTGGGCGTTCACGCTCGTACCTTGTTCTATCGTGTTTGTTGCAGTCTAACCCAAATGTCGTGTTGCCATGCACCACGAGGTGTCCAACGTACACTTGGGTCAGAATATTTCGCCAACAAGCTTAGAAGCTTCGATGGTGTAAGGTGTGCTAATTAATGTGTGTATATATATATACACATCTAGAAGATAGATAGATAGATAGATAGATAGATAGATGGATAGACAGAGATCGAGAGAGAGAGAGATAGAGAGATCGAGAGAGAGAGAGAGAGATAGATAGATAGATAGATAGATAGATAGATAGATAGATAGGTAGATAGGTAGATAGGTAGATAGACAGGTAGATAGTAGATAGATAGCTAGATAGATAGATAGACAGATAGATAGAAGGATAGAGAGGGATCGACAGAGAGAGAGAGAGAGAGACAGAGAGAGAGAGAGTTAGATAGATAGACACATAGAAAGATAGACAGACAGACAGACAGACAGGCAGATAGATAGATAGATAGATAGATAGATAGATACACAAATGGATAGATAGATGGATAGATGGAAGAGGCATAGGTAGATAAGTTTCCATATTATGTTGTAGTACATTACACATTTCATCATGTTATATTTATCCTGCCTTCGGGTTAGTTTTGCCCAGCTGTCCGCCGGGAAGCAAAACCGCCTACCAGTCGGTCGGGCAACAGTACCGAGAGCCCCACGTGCTAGAATCAAAGACGACCCTAAGGGTCCAAGTACCTAATAATCATATACTCTCCCAAACATTAACCTAAATAACTACTATCCGCAACCAAAGTACCCTATTATTGGGTCCTTTGGACCCTTAGGGCGAGGGCGAGTCAGGAACAGATAGAGGCGTTGAAGCACCAAAAACCCCAAACCCTAAACCCACTGCAAAGGGCTTTCAATGAAGTGTCACCGATTGATCCCCTAAACCCTAAACGCCCTGCTTTAAACAGTGAGGCCACACCCGAAGCCTTCCACCTGTAAAGATTATTTTGTTTTTGGGAGTCCCCGTTCCGCCCTTGTAAATAATGACCAATACTAGTTTGGAGGTTCCTTATTATGAGTATAGTGTAATATACCACAAAACCCTATTCAAATTATAAAGGCCCCTGCGGCATGGAGTTCGCAGAATTGGCGCACTTTGTGAGCTCAGCGGTCCTTCTCAATCCAGACAATGCCAGACGGAAGCCTTCAACCAGCATCCAGCACTGACCTATCACTTCCCAGATGCTGGTAGTACCTATAGTCTCCACTGTTAGTTATTTTTGGGGGTTACCTTTTCGGATCCTTAATATAGAAGTGGTCAAACCAACAAAAGGAACTACAAGGGAGACTATAGGTATAGCTTGAATAAGGAGAATCGAACTTGTCACGTGGCGCCTCTATACTTCGTTCTTCAGGTTTGGCACTCGCAGATCCCGGCTCCGAGTATCTGGATGTCCTGTTCTCCTTCAGCACCGCGGCAGCGTTAGCCAGTGCTTCCGAGTCTACCACTATCCAAAACCCCAAAACCCTAAAACCCTCAAGCCCTCAACCCCAAAAGCCCGAAACCCTAAACCCTAAACCCGAGCATGATTTAGGCAAAACCCTTTGGACACGTCAGCTTCCGGACGGGCTGCCCTTACCCTTACCCTCAGAGGACTCATACTTTAAGGCTTTTGGGCCCAAAGACCCTATTATACAAGGCTTTTGGGCTATTTTGATGCTAAGGGTTATGGATGGGAGCTAGGATTAGGGGGACCCTTGAAGATATAGACCCTCTCAATAAGGTCCCTTTTAAGAGAGCCAGAAGTAGGGTTCAGAAGGGGTACCCTTTAAGGGGTACCCCGAATAATACCACCTAATGGAAGTCGGAACCCTAAACCCTAAACCCTAAACCCTAAACCCTAAACCCTACACTATTCCTATGATGGGTTTAGGGTTTTGGGAGGGGCTTAACCCTAAGCAGCACCCCCTGCAGCCCTCATCTGAGTCCTAGCAGAACCGCTACACAAATCGGGAAACCCTAAACCTAAACCCGAAACCCTACACCCTAAACCCCCAAACCCTAAACCCGAAACCCTACACCCTAAACGCCCTAAACCCGAAACCCTACACCCTCAACCCTAAACCCTACACCCTAAACCCTAAACCCTAAACCCTTTAAAGCCGTCGACTCCTGGGACCTTCGACCCTGGAGCCACCCCAGAGCCCAAAGCTCAAAGGTCCGAAATC
>CAJNDV010000503.1:0-11026 GCA_905221635.1 Symbiodinium sp. CCMP2456
AAAACTACGACGACAATGACAACGACGACGACGACGGCGACGACGATAGCGACGGCGATGGCGACGGCGACGGCGGTGACGACGACAACCACAACAACAACAACAACAACAACAACAACAACAACAACAGACACAGCCACAGGACCAAGCAGATGCACCAGCACCGCAGCAGTCGAAAAAGTGAAGGCATTGCCGAATGTCGCAGCGGCGCAGCGATGGAAATGGTGATCAGAATAGCTATGACATGACAGTCGCTCGAATTTCGATCTTGTCGGAATCGTTATCATGTTCGTCAACACCATCGCCACCGTCGTCCTCTCATGTCAAGAAACACAGACAGCAAGAGTTTTGAGGCTACCTGCTACCTTCAGCCACTAAATCTGGGATGGTGAGGGCGATGGCAGCGGCAGCGATAGCAGCGCAACCGAGTGCCGGTAGAAATATTGACTGGAAACACAGGTACACAATGAATGAAAAGAGATGGCAAGGCTTTCAGTAATAGGAAGTTCACAAACTGGCATTGCGGACTCTGTGTTCGCGAGACAGGGTTTGCAGCGAGTACGGCTGGAACAGGGCCAACTAGGCGTAGTCGAATCTTCCATCTTGCAGTGCAGAACAGCTTCAGTCAGGGCCGTTTGTGCCACAATCTTTGGTTCAGGGTTTACTGAGGCTTGTGCATGTTTCGGAAGGCGACGGACACTTGCGACAAGCTTAAGAAGGCTAACAAGAGCCCCTGCGACACCAACTTTCTCACACCGTCGGAGTTGGCGACCTTCAGTCAACTTATGTGGATCTACAATTTGGTTCACAACTGAACACGACCTCCGAATTGTCGAGTCAAACAGGAAGACATGAAGCGAGCACTAGCTGCTTCTGATTGTCCGCCGACGGGTACCAACCTGAGAGCCCGCACGTAAGCCTAGCTTGTGCTGTTGGCAGCACAGGCCCACCCGAAATTCGTGCAGCTGAGGTTTCCTCCAGCATGGGGTCGGCGGGAATGATTTTCACGGGTGGCACCTCTGCAGCCGTGGTTACTGACAGGAATGGAGGATGTGGTAGTCAACCGGCTCGGTAAGTCAGTATTTCTACACACGCGCATGTATCTCCGTCCGTGGATAACCAGCCACGAGCCCTTCCGCAATGGCGGACATGCAAATACGCACATTGGCGCAAACATGTATGTATGTATGTATGTATGTATGTATGAATGTATGTATGTACTTATGTACGTATGTTCGCATGCATGCATGCATGTGTGTGTGTGTATACATGTTGGTATGAATGCATGTATGCATGCACGCATAGCATGCATGAATGTGCAACACTGTTGTACCTGATATTCCGGCCGCATTCGTACATATAGGTCTCGCTGCACGCATGCACATACAAGATGTTAACCATGGCTTACATATAGTGCATTGAGGCATTCTGTGTACACGTCTACACATATGTGTACGCATGTATACCATGTATATCTGCATGTATGCCTGCATGCATGCGTGCATTCATATGTGTACCTGTTTATCTATGCACCTTTGCATCTTGGTATCTATGGAGCTGCGCATCTATGTATCTGTGTATCTTTGTGCCTATGTATCTGCTCATCTGTGTATCAATATATGCACCTGTTTGTCTATGGCTCTATGTATGTATGTATGTTAGTGTGCGGATGTACTGCTGGTATCCTACCACTCCCTCTTTGGCTGAGCAACACCCTACGCTCATGCCTCAAAGACTCAAGACATGCTTGGCGGGCCCCTGCGATATCCGTCTGTTGTTTGTCGCAACACGCTTGCAAGAAGTTGCCCCTCCGACCCACCAACTCTGTCCCAGAAATCAACCCCAACCCCAGAAACGAAAAAGCTGTGCTATCCCAAACCAAACCCAATCCGACTGCAGTTTGAGTGTATGGAGGCTGGGTAATCTTCCGAAGCTGTTCTTTGTTTCTGGAAAGGCAGCGTATTGGTTTCCCTAATTCTGTTGGGACAGTTTACAGGAAGCTTTGTCACAGAAATACAGACAGACACATGTGTGTGTGTGTGTCATGTGTGTGTGTGTGTGCGTCTGTGTTTCCGTGTGTGGCTGTGTGCTTGGGTGTCTCCATGTCGCACAGACAGACCGGAACATGCATAGATCCATGCGAGAACTTGCGCATGCATTCGAGCATGCAAGCTATCAAGCTTGTGCAAATGCATCCGTGCACTAGCGCACATGACGCACACACGCAAACATATGTACGCATTCAGAGAACAAAACCAGCATGCATAGACACTGCCCTACTCACTAACTGCCGATCTAGCTTGTTGAACGCGCGACTATTGTTTGTTCATGTCCAAAATCTTCACCTGCTGACGGCTCATGCTATCTTATGCTTATGTGTTACCCGTACTGTTTTAAGTCCGAGTGACTGTGGGGGTACACTTGCTTACGTTGTGACAAAACATTACAACACATGGCGGCAAAAAACAATTAAATACATGTGTATGCGCGTATGTACATACGTGTGTATAGATGTTGATACTACATAAGTACAAACGACATTCTTCCTCGATGGTAGTTTCTCACATATTCGACACATTTCCACCTGACCTCATGCTTTCGGTGACAGGTTAAGCGGTAGTACTTATCTAAAATCATACTCAGAACTTCGTTCAGCTTTTATGGCCGTATTGACAATCATGTGCTTTGCGTATATCGATATGCGCCACTAGTGACAGTGCTGAAGCCCAGGTCTGGAGGCCCGAACGCGCAGCCTGTCCCAGTTGGGCTTCCTCCCACTCAACAGACTGTGCAAGCAAGGCTTCCTGAAAGGCTTCAAGGACTTGAGTGACCCCCGCTCTCCAATCTCGTGATTCTGGCAGACGCCGAAACCGAACAGCAAGCAACACAAGTCCGAACTTCCAGCTCCAATCTGCAAGTGACACCACAGTTGCACCCAGACACTTCTCCAAACGGAAAGAAGACTCCAGACTCCCGCTCACACACCCTGACCGGGACCGAAGCCTCGAAAAAAATGAACTCGGCCCTAAATCTTGAGCTTGCAGCCGCGTCGCCGGAACAATCACAGAACCCGGCGACATTTGTGAAAGCGAGCGCGAGTTGGCGGCGCTGCCCTTGGCGTAAGTGCCCAATTAAGAAACATGGCATGGGCAGTGCACAGCGCAGGGTCCGGATTTTCTCCTGTCCAAGATGGAACATCCGTTTGAGCTTGCGCGCGTGTGCATGTATTTGCTCGTGCTGAGTGTTTGTTTGCTTTTTTTGTTGTGTATTTGTGTTCGCGTGCTTGTGCGAGCATGCTTTTATGTGTTTGTGTGCTTGTGATTCTGTGTCTTTGTGTTTGTGTGTTTGTGCGTGAAAGTACAACACAACATACTAAGTTACGATATGGTACAATACGGCATTACAGAAGATCATGTATAATAACATCACACAACAGAATAGAATGCAATACAACATAGTATCCTGTACTATAACGCAAAACAACAGAATTGCAATACAGCGAAGAAGAATGGAATAGTATACTACAGAAAACAAAAACAGATCTAAGGTGTTACAGAAAAAGATGACCCGATATACAACAAAACAGCTTACTTTATATGAGGTAACAAAACATTATGTACTATCATGTCCTGTACTATGACATAGTACAATATGATACCACATAGTATAATGCAATATGGCGTAATATAATGCACATTGCTTGCATGCCGAGTATGTCCATTATGTCGCAACTACAAGTTCTGTGCGATGCCATCACAGGGGCGCTGCGTGCAAAGCGAAAGGACCTATCACACTACCTCACATTCCCTGGAAGAGGTTCCACAGCTCAAGAAACAAAAGCAGTTCATTTCAGCAGGCGAGTTTCGGCAGCACCATCTGACCAACTCTTGCGGGATGTGCGCGAAGCGACTTTCCTGACCGTGATGTTCGCGATGTCCTGCACTTCAAATGCCGGGTTGAGCACTCTCCCATAAGCGAGACTACTGGACGTTGCCCTACGGCGACAAGCCACCGAATGTGAGCAACTCTTTCTTCAACCCTCTCGACCAAGGGCCTGCAAGCCCCGGCTTTGCATGACCATTCAAACAACTAGTGCACGAGTGTAGGGGCCACAGTGCAGGGCTTGATCGAGCCCAAGGACCGAACTTTGAAACCTCGAAGCAACCAACGGCCAGACCCAAGCTGCTGAACCCACACCGAACGCAAACACTCGAGCATCCGGCAGCTCAGTTGGTATTAAGATTTCACGTGCGACAGCAAATGAAAGCCGATGTATGGAATGTCCAATGAATCGCGGTCCCGGAGCACGCGGCATCAGCGATGCGGTGGACTGCGGAAAGAACGCAATTTTGTCCAACAAAACTCCGTAGAACCGTCGCCTGACGCGTATGCCTCACGGGAACAGCGATGTAATAATTAGTTTGCTAAACAAACCTGGCAGACTAGCAGACGTCCCTCCTTGAGGATATTGGTCTCCAGGTCGTGCAAGCTCTGCACCGGTTCCTTCCCACTGCAGGGCTGTGGGCGCATTCGCTTCGTCTTGCTCTCTGGATCAATGATAAGGGGCTTAGAATGTTGGCTTATCGTGTGCTTAGGTGGTTGCTCTATGAGCTTGCTGACACGATGGCGGCCCAAACCTCATACCCTGAAACCCAATCAAGGCCACAACAGCTACAAAGAGAAATCTTTGACTTCTGGACTTTCTCTTCCCTTAACTTGCAACAGAGATGCTACTGTTGATGGCCTGCCCTCATGCCTGACCCTCGGCTCGGATGTGGGGCACAGTTCGGCCTTCCTAGCAAGCGGCTACAAGCGTTTCCTTTTGAACTCGGGGCCTGGATAGTGCCATCGCCACCCTCCACTCGCAAGAAACTGTGAATGAGGAGCAGCAGCTCAGGCCCAGAGTTACGTGCCCGGCCTTGTGGTGACCAACCGGTGTTTGCACCTACGAGGTGTAGGATTGCGTGAAGGGTAAAATAGGGTCCGGGTATGGGGTTTGGCACTCCCGAGTTGTGGAAGCAAACGAAGGAAATGAGGCTTCTAGTGATATCGAGAGACGCCGAGAGACCTGCGAGACTTCAACCAAGCACTGAACCGTCGACTCGAAGCCGTGAAACACAGGAGCCCTGTCTCCGAGACTTCTCTTACTGCAGCTAGGCCCTAGGCCCTAGGCCTGATTACTGCCAGAGCTCAGGATGCCCATGAAAACACGATGCAGACACTCGAAGAAACCAGTTAGATTGCACCTTCCAATATGCTACAAGGGCCTGATGGAAAGCCATGCCTTCGCAAGGCCAGGCCGACGTGCTCAGTGGCTTTTAAGAATTTAGATCCATGGAGCTAGCATGACCCTGCACTAGCTTCTACGAGCCCACAAATTCCAGGGCGTTCCCTGCGAAAATTTGGCTAAGCGGAAAAGTGCAAAGCCCATGCAGTGCGCCAGCAGAACGATGCACGGATGTGCGTATGTATGTGCATGTGCGTGCATATGAGTGCACGTGTAGTCGCGTATACACTATACACATATACAAGTCGCACATGTGGGTAGATATGCGTGGGATTGTGTCGGGGTTGTGCCAACAGCGTTGCATCGGGCCTGGTGGGGGGAGTCTCCGTGACTGTGCCGACTATGCCGGCTCAACCGCTTCGGAGGGTCCACCGACCTTGGCTTGGGACTCTTGAACTCCAGCGGTAGCCGCATGGCAGAGGTTGTGGCTGCTCAGTGCTTAGACTCGGGTCTTAAATGGCTGCATTTGGCTGAGGGCAGTGCGGAATTCCGGGTGTTGGGCAGCACATTTAGGTTTGAATGACGTAGTGCATGTGAGCGATGAAGACAAGGCCACAGTAAGAGGGGAAGGACGAGAGCGATTGATTAGAAGAAAACTGATGACACCATCAAGCAGACAAAACGTGGGCATCAAAAGCAGGCAAAACATGGGTATCGAAATGAGCGGCAACCATCAACATGACCACGACGATGACGAATCGCGCTAGTTGTTCAAACAACGAATACCCGTAGATGCAAAATCCTGAGCCCACCACATTCCCGAATCTCAACGAACATACCGATCCCTCAATCCCCCGCGGTGAGAACAATGATAGGCTCCCCGGATTGGGGAAATTCTTACGGAGGGCCTGGCCCTGCACTTGACTCAACATGTTCAGGCCCGGCACGTCTGAAACTGGACCAGTGTGGCATGCGAGCCTTGGCTTCAGGTCATACATGCAGGGTAGTCTTCAATGCAGAACATGGTCTTGCTAGCGCACGAGATGTCTTGCGACACTGCCCGGTGCCTATTATTTACTAACGGAAACTGTCTCCGGTGCCGACTTGTATAACTCCTTCTTGTATAACTCCTTCTTTCTAGACACAATGGAATGCAGAACGGGACCTTCGAACGGAACCGAGCAGCTTTCGGCGGGCACATGGCGCTCGCTCTTGCGCCTTCCTCCGAAGACGTTCTGCGACTGGATCCCTTGAATTGCCTAAGGATGCAGAGAGGGGTCAGATTTTGGCCTTGTACTGTCTACCACTTCAACTCCTTGAAGCATTTTGCAGACAGGGCACTACAAGAATTTGATCCTGAGCAGCACGATGTTGAGCAGACCACTCATCGAACTTGATCGTGAGGATATGCTCGAGCTTGCCTTGCTTGGGCTGCAGAATCTTGGCTGTCAAGTCTACACAGTTCCGAGCAGCCACCAAATCATCAGCTTCAAAGAAATCCAGAACCAACAAACCTCGCTCTTCCCCAAACCCGAACCGACCGAAGCCCCGAATGTGACCATGAGCCCTGGTTTGCAGGGTAGTGGGGACCGTGCATCGGGTTCCGACTGGCGTGTGCTTTTGCAGGGCTCTTGTCTGGTTGTGATGGTCCCGGCTGCAACAAAGCCAAGTCGCTCACGAAACGATTTTCCAAATGTGTGCTCAACACACACTCCAGCGCACGCTCGAAGTCTTTGTCATCCATGCCGGCTGAAGTATGACTTCCAAAGGTGCTTGTCGTCCTAGCTTGTCACTGAACACTTTGAGGGCAGATTGTGTCGAAGTTGCTACATCGGTGGGATCGCAACATGCCAAATGAGCACCTACAGGGCACCTTAGTGCAGTGGCAGGCCGCATGATCCCGAGTCGACTTCAAGCCCTGCACTTCCTCGACCAACTGCTGTAGGCAGCCAGAACGCTGCGGGGAGAGTCAGGCTGAACGCTCGATCATGTGAAGGAGGTTCATTATTGGCTCCCGCTAAATCTGGCTGTTTAATTATTGGTACCGCACTCTTAGTTCTCAGACAGGATTTGGGCTCAAGGGCTTTCTGCGGATTCAAGGTCAAGGTGCCATGACCAATCACGTAGAGCTTTTCCTGCATGAACTAAAGTAGATGCTCTTTAGGAAGGATTGAGAGTACACAACAAAACGAAGGAAGGAGCGAACGAACAAACGAACACAACACTTCGTAGCGGCGAATCCGCACACCCCCTAAGCCCTAACCGCGAAAACGTGAAGGGCCTGAACCCTGTGCGCCTCAACCGGCTCGGGGCATCCAGGGGCAACCGCACGCACTGCCGCCGGAGTGCGGAGCGTCAGTGTCGGAGTCCCTGCTTGCTTCGAGCTTGCGCAGTTAGGCCTTGAGGCTTCGTACTACTTTGAGGGTTCAGAGCAGTTGCTAGGGTTGCTAGAGCTGCAGCTGGCTGCCACAGCCAACCCTGATAATTGACCCAATGACCGCTACGCTGCACCACTGCCACCGCCAGACCACAACCATAACCACAACAACAACAACAACAAAGAAAAAGACTGTGTCTTTTTCTTTTGGCCGTTGAGCTTAAGCTCGCGTTTATTAGGTTGTTCAGTGAGCTTAGGGCTCGTGGCTGGGCAGCCCAAACCTAAAACCTGAACCCTTTCAAGCCATGGCCGCCCGTCACATGGGCGCCTTGGGAACATCCAACTTCGTTGCAGGCAAGCACGGACACATTGTAGTCCTCAACATGGCACGGGGCACGGGGTGCTGGGTCCGAGTACTCTCCCGCTTAACGTCTCGAGGAAGTTGCGGAGGTCTTCTCTCAGAGGACATCAAATCCGAGCACATCTTGCTCTCGGGAAAGGACCATCAACGTGAAAGCTGAGCTCCAAACGGTGTCTCCAAGCAACGGTGAGATCCAAAGCGACCTGTTTTGCAACTTCGATACCAGAATTTGCCCATGGGTGCCCGTTTAACACGGGCATTGCAAGCGTAGCCTTCATCAGACCTAGCTAAGGGAATGGAGCAGAAGAGCCCGGTTTCGGAACCGTGAGAAAGGTCGGACTATGTCGCTCAAACTCGCAAAGCGATGAAGCACCGGGGTTGAAGTGCGACGATCCATGTGATCCAAGGGGGCCACCCACGCATACAGACACAGAGCAACGAAAGCAGCTGACAACCATACTGCTGATAGTGGATCAACAAGCTAGCTCCGCCGGAAAGGGATCGTAAAGATGGCAGCACAATTCTGGAGGAAAGCGACGCTTAAAACCAAAAGCGCGGGAGTTGCGAGCCCTGTCAGAGCTCGCAGAGTTTCCCGAACAGTCCAAACACGACCCAGACCCCGACCCCTGCGTTCACTCTCTGGTAGCCCTAGGCAGCTGGCAAATCCGCTGTCTCAGCTGTGAAAGCAAAGCCCAGCGGGGACGACGCGGTGACCTGGCAAAGGTCCAAAACAACACTGCCTGGATCGAAAGAGCCTTACATCAATGTTGAACTTAGGGGAGAGGCTTCGGTTGGATGTTGGCTACGCGGGTGGGGCTCTCTTGTAGGGCTCAGCGCCCTCGGCGCCGCAATTCCTACGACCCCTTCCCAAACCCCTATGCAAGGCCTGATAGCTTTCCACGGGCCGTCCACCGGAGTCCTCCGGTCCCCTGCAGATCCCGGCAGCAATAGAGTTCGCGGTTCAGGGATATTAAGCATGACGATGATGACGATGATGATGATGATGGTGGTAGTGGTGATGGTCGTGATGGTGATGATCATAATGAGGATGATGGTGATGATGATGGTGGTGGTAGTGATGGCGATAGTCATAATGATGATTATGATGATGATGATGATGATGATGATGATTGTAGTACTTGTCCTTACTGCTAGTAATACTGTGCTCGCCACTGTGCTCCCTAAGGGCACACCTAATGATTTTTGAAACTGAAGATCAATGCGCTTTCACTTTGTATCCTTGATAGCGTCAGCTTTGGGCAACTTTCATCTTCACGAATTTCGCAAATTGAACGGTTGCCAAAAGGTTGTAATGGCAACAGAGAAACTTACACAAGTCTGGCCAAAACATTACGTGCATCAATCATAGGCACTATCCTAGCCAAACTGAGAAGCCTACAGAATCGAAGTCTCTCCCCAAGATCTTGCTAGCGGGTCTCTCTGGATATGTTCGGGCAATGGCTGCCTGGACGAGTCTGACCAGTTTAGGCATGTTTGCAGAGAACTGCCTCCACGACAGTTCGACCCGCCAAGCGAATGCCTGTCCAACTGCCTCGGATATGCCAGCGAATGCTTGGAGGACAGCTTCAGCTTTACCTTACACCCTTCACGGTTTTCGCTTTCGGGCTTTCCAGTTGCTAACTGCAGTAGAACCCAGCGACTGAACAAAACAGGCAATGAATTCTGGTCGCGTGTCAGAGTTCAAAAAAGCTTGCTACATGCAAGCTCTGTGTCCAATTGGACAACTGACGAACTCAAGGCTTAAGGGCATGATATGTAATATGTAACTGGCAAGGACGGAGAGCGAACCGTACTGGATACTTAGTTCGGCAAATTGTCTGCGCGAGCACACAAGGGCACCAAGACATGGTCCCAGTCTTACCTTGTTGCGCCCTGCGTCCCTTAGGTTTGGCTGCCGACGCTGTGTCAGGCATCCAAGCGGGTGCCAGGATTATAATTATAGCATGCATGAAAACACACAAGCCCACACCCGATGTTCATGTTTTTGAGTTGTATCTTGTGCCGAATTCAGAACCTGAAGAATTTGGCCCTTGCTCAGCGTTGCACCCTGAACCCGTCATAATCCTAAAAACACCCCGAGTGGCTGAAATGCCGCCCCTTGTTATCCGAGAGTACTGGTATCCCCAGTTCTACCTCAAGCCCCCAGCCTGCAATGACTTCCCTGGGCTCTGGAGCCCTCTCCCTATAGTGTCATCCTTCCATTCGTTCATTGCGGAATCTACTCTCCTGCATCTCAGACACAACGTCTTGCGGTGGGCTGGGCGGAACTGGCTGGCTGGTAGAATAAGCAGCACTGCTGGGTAGAGACCTGCAGGCGGCGATAGTACCAGTACTCTTCCGGTGCTCGCTTAACTCTCTCCCGCTTGCCGCGGGCTGACGTGTAGTCTGAAGTCTACCGGACTCCAGTTGATTGTAGCGGAATGCACATGGAGGACTGGCTACTTCCCGGCTTCATCGACATTATGGCTTGCGGATGGTGGCCTTGGCTCGGGGCTGGCTCAACCTGAACAATGCATGATAGCGCATGGCTGCCTCGCCTCCCGAGGTCGTTCCAAGCGACAATGCGAACGTAATACCTTCACAGCCGTGCAAAAAACGCTTGAATCAAGGACAGTGTACCGGACTGGGTACCCCGAGAAGGAGATCTGTGATCTGGAGGAGCACCTTAACCCTCGGGGTCCTCCAAAGCCCCAGCCTTGGGTCTTGGAGCCAACTTGATATCTGCTGATGCTGATACATGCCACTGGTGCTACCATTGGTGAAGAAACTGATGATGATGATGATGATGATGATGATGGCGGTGATGATGGTGATGATGGTGAAGCGCATAACTATCTTGATCACGACCAGAACACCGCAAGTAGGAGTACTAGTAGTCGGGGTCGTGGTCGTGGTCGCCGTCGCCGTCGCCGCCGATACCGCCGTGTAGTAGTAGTAGTAGTAGTAGTAGTAGTAGTAGGAGGAGTAGTAGCAGTAGTAGTAGTAGTAGTAGTAGTAGTCGTGGTGGTGGTGGTGGTAGTAGTAGTAGTTGTTGTTGCCA
>CAJNDV010000503.1:11126-28846 GCA_905221635.1 Symbiodinium sp. CCMP2456
TGCTTCCGTTACGATTGTTAATACTGTTACTACTGTCACTACCGTGACTCCGGCTGCTACTACTACTACTACTACTGCTGCTACTGCTACTGCTACTACTACTACTACTACTACTACTCCTACTACTACTCCTGCTGCTGCTGCTGCTGCTGCTGCTGCTGCTGCTGCTGCTGCTCTGATGACGACTTGACTGCGACTGCCGCGGCTACCACAACCACTCTGAATTCTTGCAACGATCTGCACAACTACTCGTTTTGCCACCTGCAAGTCCCTTGACAGGGCACGTGGTGTTTGCAAGAAGATGCTTGATCTCTGCGTCCGTGGTCGTGACATTTGCAGCAAGGGAGAACCTCAGGTAGCCGAGACTGCGAAAAGTGGCGATACCAATACTGCTCACAACCACAAAAAGCAACCACAAGCGCGCTTTCAACTCTGAGCACTACTGTTGCTGCAATAACGTTTAAACTTAGCTTATTGTCTGTTCGCGTAATAGCGGCAGTGGTGTTAGCGGTAGCCGTGGCCGCAGCGGTGGCGGTAGCGGTGGCGGTGGCGGTGGTGGGTAGTGGTCTTGGTCGTGGTAGAGGTAGAGGTCGTGGTAGAGGTAGTGATAGCGGTAATGATGGTGGTGGAGGAAAAGTCAGTTTAGTGGTAGTTGTAGTGGTGAAGTTAGACACAAGTATTGTGTAGTGTAGTATATTATAGTATAGTATAGTGGTATAGTGGTATACACTGGTGGTGGCAGTGCTCGCGGCAGCGGATGTTGGAGGGGCAGTGGCAGTGGTGGCAGTGGTAGTGGCCGTGACAGTGGCAGCAGGAGGGGCAGTGGGCAGCCGGAGTGAAAGTGTTCTAGGGTCCATGATTTATGATTCATGAGTGATGCTGAGAGGCAACCTACACGCTTCGAACGGTTGATGCATTCGAGCGTTGCGCTAAGCCTCCCTTGGCAGTCTCCTCTGTTCAAGTTTCCCTGCTGCCCACACAAAGAGCTGCGGGGAAGTCAGTGGAGAGGACTTGGAAACAGAACCTCAGCAATTGGCCCCGAGCGACTAAATTTCTCGCGGAGATAGCTAGTTAGCAGCTAGTTGGCTCAGCCTATCCCGAGCGCCTCCAGATCTTGAGGAGACAGCTACTTGGCTCTGCCTATTGAGAGCCGCCCTATGCACTTCCAATCGTGCTCCGTTGTGAGGTGTTACACAATGGCTCCCAAGGCAGTCTCCTCTCTTGAAGTCTCCCTGCTGCCCACACAGAGCTGCAGGAAAGTAAGTGGAGAGATTTTCACAACAGAATCGGCTGCAAAGCGACTTCTGGACCCACGACTGCTGTCAGAGAATCCATCCTCCCCCGCCGTCTTTTGGAGATGGCTGCGTAGATTTTTGAGACGGACAGCCGCCCTACTTAGGCCCTCCTTCCCGTCCTCGACACGGAACCAGCTTACAATGGCCCTACTTTCGCACGTGCTGAGCCAACTGACAAAGAGAGTCAGAAGTTGCATCAGCCAATTGCACAAGGGTGCGGCGCTCCCATAAGGCCTTTTTCGCTTGAAGTAGGTACCTTACTCTCCGGCTGAAGCTACGGAAATCGGCAGCTTCCTGCACTGGTGTCGTCGAGTGCAGGGGTGCTTTCGAGAGGTCGGGAGCACACTCGGGAGCATAACCTCCGAAATGACACCCCGAAAGACGACAGGGCTTGAGCCATGCTGCGACATCCCATCCTCGGACACCTCGGCAGTGTAGAAGGTGATTTCGCTACCTGCCCAGGGCTTGTGAAACCTCAAAGCCCCCGACCGGCATCCCGTTCCATACGCTGAGCCCAGAAGCCAACAATCAACCCCAGACACGAAAGTCACCACAGCCCAATCAACGATAACTGCTTCATCGCGACCCTGGAAGCCCGATCTGTCAACTCCTACGAAGCTACGCCAAGAGCTCGAAGCCCCGAAACCCTGAAACCTGCTCTGAAACATAAACCCCGAAACCTTGAAACTGAACTCCACCAAACTCCACACTACCTCCCTGACCCTAAAGGCCGCACAGCCACAAACCCAAGTCATGAACCCTGAAGGCCGCACATCCGAATGCTGAAGAGCCTCCATCCTCGGGGGCCGACCACCTGCGGACGCCAGGGCAGAGCTTGACTTCCCAAACTCCAAGAATGCAGGAACCGGAAGAATCCGAAAAGAGAAGCTCTACAATAAGAGAGGACGAACAGAAGCACCGAGCGAGGAGTACAAGATGAGATGCGAGAAGACCAAGATGTACATTGTGGGGTTGAGTTGGGGATGCAGGGTGCATGGCTGCTTAAGCCAGGGCTTCGGGCCCGTGGCGGAAAATCCAGAGCAGTTCATGTGTCAGAGCCAGGGTTAAGACTTCAGGGTACCGGGCTCCGGTGTCTTCTCCATGCTACGCTGAAACCGAAAGGAAAACTCGGATGCTCCAGTATCCGCACACACCCGGTATGAGCACTTCGTCCAAAACACAACTCGAATGCCAGCAAACCGCTGTCCCAACTCCCAAAAAATGCCAAAGCACTGACATCATAAACAGTACCTCCCTCCCACCCGGAACTGACTACAATACACCTCCGAAAATCTACAGCAAACTTTCCCTCTTGGCAACTCCAGAGGAGAAGTCGTTCGGCTTTCCGAATCAGATCCCCACCTGGATGGAGCAAAAACATCGTAGGCTCCCGGTCGTACTAAGGTGGTTCCAAAGCAAGGTCGCTTTCAGGCCGTCCTTACTATCAGTTCAGCATCCCAAAGACACCAATGATAGCCTTTCGTAGAACGGCTCCAGGACCGAATCGGGACAAAACCCTCGGCGTCAACATCCTGCATCCAGTATGCACTACAACATAAAACTGCAATCCAGAAAAGTACCCTGTAGCTGCGCCTCACAAGCAGGCGTGAAGCAAACACAGTCCCTGCGACGAGCTCGGGGGTCGAGGGCGCCACTGGAAGAGTGAGGACCTCAAAATCCAGGCCGTTCGGGACTTCGGAGTCTTGACTGGTTTTGGGCGGCAAGGTCCCAAGCCTGGGGTTCAGGGTTCCCGTCAAATGCTTCAGGCTTATAGCGTCGGGTTTCCGGGTGCGGGTGTGGGGTTTGGGGCTGTGATAAGGATGCAGATGGATGTATTTATACTACGTACTCACTGGCAACCGGAACCCCCAACCCTTTCAAAGTCATATCTCGGACGCCGGAGGGATCCGATTTCAGCTTCTCGGTTTGGGGCATTTCCGGCTTCAGTGTGTCTGGCTTGGGCTTTGGAAGTCTCGGGTTTGGTGCAGGCGCTTTGCGATGAATTTTCGTCGCCCACTCCCAAACTCTTCATAGCTGGATGCGGCACCTAAACTGCGCACTGCGAGGACTGGCTCCATAGGGCACCAACGGGCTCAGAGCCTTAAACTGCCGCCCTAGAAACTGGGCCCGAAAAACCGAAAGCCTCAAAACGAACCCGACACCAAAAGCTATGAAACCTCTTCGACCCGGCGTTCTTGGGGCTTTGGAGGATTGTCGGCAAGGGATTCCGTTCTGGGGGGGTGGGAGGTCGCATCTGGTAGCAATTTTCAATCAAGGTGCCTCCCCGACAGCAAATGTTGGAGGATTCGGCTCGGTGCACTTTACACGCCGTCAGAGTCCCCGGCAGAGTCGCTTTCCAAACTCCAGGAGCCCACGCCTAGCCAGCTGATGCCTGATCAACATCTCGGGGCAGTCTACGCCTTTTCGGCACAGGGGTTGGAGTCGGGGTTTCGAAGATCTAGCCATTAGACACGCATCAGCTACGATCTCGAATGCCGAACTGCCGAGGGCTGCCGCAGCCCTGCCCGGCTTCGCAGCTAAGGCCGGGCAAAGCCGGGAGAACAGTAAAAGCCTCAATCCCCGGACTGAGGAAGTTCTCCTCTTTCCAAGCCCGTATGCTGCCAGGCCTGCGACCACGTAGCTGTAAGCAGTGTTCCCTGACCTGACACACACAAACACACAAACCCAAACACACACACACACACACACACTCTCCTAGGCCCAGCTTTTACCATCGAATTTTGCAGCGGTCACTGCTGGCTGCATGGCTGCCTTTTCAGACTGTCTTGGCCTCCCTTCAGGCCCAGTTCTTTTGGGGTCAGAACTCTGTGTTGCAAGGAAGGTATGTGAAGACAGAATTACAGCAACTTGAACACCGGCACTCGACATGCGACCTTCCTGAATGTGGCACTGGACCCCAGGCAATATGAATTTACCGAATAAACCCTGCCGGCACACAGCTCCGTGACCGGGAACTCCGTGTCATTGCTGCCCGTGTCGTTTACAGCCTGGCCCGGTCTAAGCTGTCGCGGTTGCAGATTTCGGGGTTCAGGTGCCTCAATAACATCGACATACAGCTTTAGACTTGCTCTGGAAATTCCGGGAACTCCTGGAATCCTTCGCCCATGCATGGACAAACTCCTCAGACCAGTCCAGTCACCACTTCGAGCTCTTCGGCCGTGCCAACCCGCTGCCAGATCCTCGCGGAAGGTCGCAGGCCCTCGGACTCCGGATTCCGGGTCGTCTCGTTGTGGAGATTTCGGCGAAAGGGTTGTTACATTCTTGAACTACAGTAATCCCTCCGTCCCCCCCTCTCTGTCACACTCAGCCTCCCTGTGTTCTCTCCACGGCGGAAGCCCTGCACACTCGGCCGTCATCCGCCCTAGCAGATGGACTTGCGTCACTTCGGCGACTGATGCCTGTGATTGTTCATCGACCGCCGCTGGTATTGTACTTCTCCATCCACTGCGTTTCTCCTCAGGTGCTGCTCGTCTCCGTCGTTGCCTTTTCCCTCCTCTTCTTCTTCTCTTCCGGAGCCCCGGAGTCCTGTAGCCGGTGACCGGAAAGCCGCCTTCCTGCAGGGCCAGGGAACCTACGCCTCTCAGGAGCCTCGAGTCTCCGAAGGTCCAGAGCTTCGGGTTTGGGAGCGCTGGAAGATGTGATGGCAACATAGGGAAGGGGGTTCTCTGAAACAGCAAGACATCACTAACAGCGAAGTGCGCAGGTGTGAGATAACCAAGACTAAAGCCTAAAAAAACACCTTTTCAATGCGTTTGCCCAACATTGGGCCCTCTCCTCCTGTTGATTATTCAGCCCCGAGCCTTCACAGGAGCCAACCAGGATACAAGCTGCTGATGCTGTGCAATGTTCTCGCACGTCACATTCCTGGGCACACAAAGCTGCAGCATCGCTTCACTCAGGGTGTATGTGTGCACGGCATGATGCGGGTTCAGGACATGATTGCTCTCAAAGCATCAGCCCATCACTTCAACCGATGCTTGACAAACCATATAGCGCAACAGGCGTCGAGGCGATAAATGACCGAACCGGAAAGCCCAATGTTGATACGAGAGGTCATTGTTTCACGGTCGCACGGTAACATAAGCCCCCCACCCCTCCCCCCCCGCCTCCCCCCAAACCCTAAACCCTAAAGCCTAAACCCTAAAACCCTAAACCCTAAACCCTAAAACCCTAAACCCTAAACAAAGTTCGCCCAAGTGGGCGACCTATCCAATGTTGACACCCGGGAAAACAATAATGTGCCCCAGCCACAGAGCACGAACTTCATGCCCAAACTCCCCGTGTTATGCTTCGGGAGGTCAAGCAGCTTCGGTGGGAAAGGCGGCACGGGCAGCGTCGAGACGAACTCAGATGTGGCAGCGGGCCCTCCGCAACGAATAGGATCGGTCTCAGTGTCAATGCTTGGGACGTAGAGGGCTTAGCATGTAGGTACTGAGACACGAAAGCTGTAGACTCACGGTTGAGTCGCAGACTCAGGAAGTACTGGGGCTGTTGGCTCGTTGTTCCAGTTCCTTTCGGTTCAGGTCGTTGTTCTTTGCCGCTCCGAGGCTGCGGGGCGACGGTGGGGTCATTGCTGTGTGATCATGCAAGATAGGAGAAGTGTTGAGAGATGAGAGATCGGAAAATATTGAATACCCACACACTAAATTCTCTTCAATGACTTCAATGGCTTTATCGGCTAATCGCCATTCATGGGAGCAGGGGCACGAGGTTGGGGCAATGCGAATAATAGTGTCGAGACTCTACTCCGCACACTCCTGGAATGTCAAATTTTAGCAGAGCATGTCTGTGTCGATAAGGGCGCGGTGCATGTGCAAGTAGATGATGAACGCGCACATCAGCTAGCAAATGCAGATATACTTGCAAGCTCGTCATCGCAATTTGGGAGGCTGACACACAAAAAGCATGCCCACTGCCACGACAGAGAGTGCGCACGCAAATGTCCATCTGTGCGCCGGCCAACACACAATCCTGCGTACGCAGCTGCACAGATGCCGGCACACCTATCTACCTACCTATATGACTCTACACCTGTATATGCATCTTCGTCTACGTACGGGCAGATGCAAGCACATAGACGCAGTTTACAGGTGCATACACATATAGATGCGCACATATCACATTTGGGAGTGCACGTACAAGCACAGGTGTACGCATATACGTGTACCGTATTGTACCGCCATGTACCTGTATCTGCACGCCGCACGTTGCGTCAGGCAGGCGCAGGCACTCGCTTGTCCATGCATGACTAAAGTCTACGCCGTCTGTACCCGCGCGTCTTTCTCACGCACGCATACCCATCCGTCGGTCCATAGTCCACTAAACTCATGCATGCAACCACTGCGCTGTCTTGCCATTCTCTCAGTTGCAATCAAAGATATGTCCATTCTGCTTGGAGGTTCCCATCCCTTCCGTACCGGTCGTATATTCTCCTCGGAGCAAGGATTTACAAAGCATCGGTTCGTAGTAGGTTGGAGTCGGCGTCTCAACCCTTCGAACTCATTTTAAAGCCGCGGATCCTCGCGACCCCGAAGCCATAACATCACAAAAGGCGATGCAACCATCCGCACCTGATCCGACTTCATTCGCGGCTTGCACTCGAAACCTCCACAAGAAGGATGTCTTTCGGGCTGAGACTTCACGGCTTAGGGGTGTCTGAGTGGTGTTCTTAAGCTCAGTCTCCACAACTCACGGTCATGAAGTGGCATCTCAGTTGAGGGGTCTATTTTTGGCAACCCGGTGTCTAGGACAGCTTCAAGCATGGTCTGATTCTGGCGACCACCACTATCGTCGTCGCCGTCCTCGTGAATTGCCAGCGCAGGTGCAAGTTGTCTTCTGGTGGTGGCGGTGCGCCTGGTGCTCTGGTGGTGCTCTGGTGGTTGGTCGGCCGTGACTGGCATGTTGCATTGGCTCTGAAGGACCAATTACCTTTCGATGCTGTGGGATAAACCACTGGCGACTGATAGCCCATATTGCAGGCAGCGCAACAGAAACACTGCAAAACCAGCACCAGGCGGCCTGTAGAGTGTGTCACCGACAAGATCTGTCAAGTTGGCACCCAAGCCTGTTGGCGCAAGGACAACCTTGGTGGGATGCAACCGCCGCTCCGCAAGCAGAATAGAAGCTCACCCTGTTGAATTGTTACCTAGCCTATGCCATGGAATGCAAAACCCGACGGCTTCAAACGAGACTCCTCGCCACTGGCTCCCCAGGCTTTCTCGCGGAGTATTTAGGGTTTCAGCGCTGGGAACACGAGTCTAGCGCTCCATAACTGGTCAGTTGGAAGACAGGCCGTGCAAGGACCAACGATATACAGCACTACTAAGCAAGAATGATGACGACTCAATGACTCCTACGAAGTACTACGAAGTACTACAGTAGTTCTAATTTTTGAATATCTTTGAATCGAATTTCCGCAGGAGGCCTCGAGCTGCCAGTCCGCAGAGTCGGCTGATGACCACACCTCCCGAAATCTGATCCCTTGAAGGTCACAGTAACGGCCGTTACTTCCCTCTTTTCCTCGCTTGTCTCCCGCCCTCTGCCCTCTCCTTTCACTCCCTTTTTCTTCTCTCAGTGTCTGACCCTCGACTCTCCCGTCTCTCCGTCTCTCCGTCTCTCGCTTGTTTGCTTGCTTTCTCCGTCCCTTCCTCTCGCGCGCACACCTCAAGGCCACATAGCTCTGAAAAACGATGCTCCATGTCATGTCAAGGACATGTTCACCCCAAGCTTCCCCAAGCGACGCGAGCTTACGACCACACCATGCGCGTCTGGGCACCTCGTAGGCAATCAGCCGGCTCCCACCATCGTTGGCCGGCGCTTCCCATGCAATGCTGGCGCCTCACAGACAGGGACTTGGGGTTCAGGGCGGCTTGGATGTAGCAGGGCGTAAGCGTGCCAGCGTGAACGATGCTTCTGGAAAACGGCAGTGGAAGTGACTCTTCTGCCATCGACCGGAGCGTTGCGTCGTGGCCAGCACCGACTAGCCTTGAAGATCCTTGAAGAACCAAGCTGGCTGAAGCGGCTTGACAGTCCCTCCCTGAACACCCTAGACCGCATCAGTTGCGTTGCTGGCAGCTGGGCTCACGGCTGTCTTGCCCAAGAGAAAGAACGGAGATGGCACCTCTCCACGAAGCAGCTGGTAACGTGCAGGATTCGAAGCTGTGCGCTCTGTGCCTCCCCCTTTTGAAGTTTAGGCTTCCGTTCGTGGAGTATGCAAAACCCATTTACGAAGGATTGAAGCCGGAGCCATTGACCCGCAACTTAGGTCTTGTGCCGCTTCAGCGTGCAATTTTTAAGCGTTGGGGTCATTGGGGGGAGGGAGGGGTTGAACAACTAACGACTTGGCCTGAAGTGTGTCCCATTGTGCTCGGATGATACCTTTGTAATTTCTTGAAAAGCCCTCGAGGAACAGATAGCGCGCCCCAGCACAAGTCGGACAAACCATGGTATCTTGTCCATCACAACCACCAGCATCTTGCCAATGTGACGAGTAGTTGCACGGTCCCCCGGCTCAAACCCATGACATTTATGGCACTCAATCACGTCTCAATTGAAGCCACATTGCTACAAACCTAAGGCATGCAATCCTTAAATCCTCAGCCCAGACCTAACCTGAAATTCCAAACTTTGGAAGCCCTCTGGTGCCTGGCTCAGCAGGAGCAATGGGCTGCGGTGTGGTAAAGAAAGTTGTGGCAGCCAGCGACCTCGTTGCAGCAAATCTTCTGGGCAGCGATGTTGGGGCAGGCGCTTGCGTCTTGGGGAGCAGCTTCGTAGAGGAATCGTCCAAGGGGACACTAGCGGACAAAGCTTTGCCAAAACCTCTCGTTCGATCTCAGGTCCATGAGGTAACTGTGTGGGCCAAAGCACAAACTTGTGACTCCTTGGTCGGGACGTCTTCGAGCTCACTGTGTGGCCACTCCGAACACTCAAGTGGAGATCTTGCAGAAGATGCGTGCACGGAAGATGAATCAAGCGTTCATTCAACTTCGTGATTCACAGCAGCCACATCCCTGACAAAACTCAAGCGACCTGTCCAGGCCATAGACTGTTTAGCGCAGGCAGCTCTTCTTATGAGCATGCTGCTCCTGATGCTGCTGTTGCACCTACTATTGAAGCTCTTGACTATTGATACTACCTTTCTCTCGCGCCAATACTATTGCTGGTCTTATCATTACCCAAATCTACCGCCGCGCCTCCCAATCTCGTTCTTAGCTTGCACACGGAACCTGGGGCTTTTCAAAAGCTTTCAGGTGCTGAGATCTTGAAGTGTGTGCTTTGGGGACCGAAACGCTTTTAGGTCCGCGGTGTTCCAACTTCAGGACTTGGGTGTTGCAGTTTCGTGCGGACACGGATGAAACGCTAGCTTCCCGAACGGCAAGTGGACCCGAGACGGATCGGCTAACTGCTGACTGGTCTGTGTCGTTTGCACCTGCATACTGTATCAAAAGAGTAACATCTTCGAAATCTTCGCAACCATGACTGGCGTCCATTCACCAAGCCTCAGCAAGCCGTGATTTTGCCCTTTGACAAGTTGGCGTCACTGGATACAAGTGCACGACCTGATCTGCCCTGTCAGACCATCGAGAGCGGGATGTCGGCGCACGAGTAGCTGCTTCGAAAGATCGAAGAAACGCACACACAAACGAATTGAGGTTTACATCCTATCGACATGTGTGAACACGCCTTCGGATCGGCTGGTCGTCACCTCGACCCTAGCCTTTTATCGGCAAGCCCTAGCTTGCAGATCTCCAAACCAAGCACTGGACCATGTGAAAGCCTTCCCACGCTTAGCTGGGACTCTTAAGTCTGGTTTCTGCTTTGGAGAACTTCTGCGTTTGGACGGTTCGGCTCCCACCAAAAATGGACTTGAGTAATCAAAGACAAGCAACTGCATCGGAGGGCCTCGAGTCTTGACTCAAACAGCCCCCCATACCTCAAACTCGGCCCGGGCACTCGTAGCTCGCGGAGCCCAGCAGACCGGTTGCTCGATACGCCGACGGTTCCTCCGACAACCCTAGGGGATAAGAGTGATTGAGGCTGCTAGCAGGTTCAGGGCTCGTGATTAGGATTTGGGCTTGGGAGGTGCTTGGTTTGGGGCAGGTTGGAAGCTGGAAGCAAGCTTTTCTGAAAATCTGTTTTTCGACGGGGGCACTGCAGAAGCAGGCTCCTTGACTTACTGGCCGCGCATGATTCCGTTAGGTTTGGATACCTGTTTCACGCGTGTGCCTTACGGATCTTTCGCATTCGTCGCAGGTGCTACGACCAGGCTGGTGCTCTTGAGACAACCTCTGGTTATGCCTGAATACCGCGGGGCACCGTGACATAGGGATTCGCGGAGCTCGTCGCTATCTTCACGGCCAATGCTGCCATCATGTAGATATACTACTGCGGCTCAGTTACTGTTTGGTTTCATCTTCAGTCTAGGGCATGACATGCCTGGACGAGAACACGGCCAGATTCCCAGTTCAAGTCGCAACTCCTGCTCTCCAACCTGAAACGCCTTGAGAGCTATGAGCCCAGGGAGCTTGAGCGTGGGAACCTTCCTGCTAAAGAATCCCGATCCGCAGGTCGGCCTGAACAGAACGAAGTTGCAGAGTTTCTGACCCGCCGCCCAGGAAGACCTCATAAGCCTGACATGAACAGGAGATGCAGGGCTCAGATGTTGAGCAAGTGAAAATGAAAATCTCGGGAGCAACGAGACTGCGCTACCGTAGAGCCTGCAGCCACTCAGACACCTGCTGTGACAACACTGTTTACTGTGGTACTCAACGCTATTAGGATGGTCATTGTTTGCTTCGCTTCGGCGATGCCACATGCCAAGCCTTTACCATGGCCGGTATAATTCTGGCTAGAAGGTTGAGTACCTTCTGCCGTACATAGAACGGTGAATTCGCAGGACTTACTGTGACCATTTCTGTCGTCGATGGTACCTCTTCGTTCGTGCATGTTTCATATCACCAGTAGCGTTGTCATCAAGCTGGGAATCATCGGCATAACCACATCCTCGATCCATTTAGACCAGTTTCCCTTATCCTTCGCGCCACAATGGCCCTTGAATTCTTGCAATAGCAAGCTCTCACTTGCGCTGGGATCTCAGGCATAATTTGCCACCTATGGATTCATGCAGCCCCGGAGACTTATGATCTTGTAGAGCCTCCAATCTCTTGCTGGTCGTCTTCTCTAGACTCTAGAAAATCATGCGTCTCATCGCCCGTTACCACCTTGCTGTCCTTCCTGACATAAAGAAGGTGACGATGGAGTGTCGTCATCGTACGACACTCTTGGTGGTGCTGATGATAACAGTGATGATGACGATGCTGCCGATGCTGACGATGATGATGGTGGTGGAGGCGACGACAACCATGATGATATTGATGATGGTGATGATGATGATGATGATGATGGTGATGGTGATGATGATGATGATGATGATGATGACGCTGATGATGATGATGACGATGCTGGTGATGCTGATGATTCCGATGATGATGATGGTGGTGGTGGTGGCGGCGACAACCATGATGATGATGATGGTGATGAAGATGATGAAGATGATGATGATGATGATGATGATGACGATGCTGATGATGCTGATGATGCTGATGATTCCGATGATGATGATGATGGTGGTGGTGGCGGCGACGACGATGATGATGGTGACGACGACGATGATGATGAGGAGGAGGAGGAGGATGGCGATGACGATGACGATGACGACGATGATGATGATGATGGTGGTGGTGATGGTGGTGGTGGTGTTAATGTGATGAAGATGACCCAGATGATCATGATGGTGGTGATGATGGTGATGACGATGATAATGGAAATGATGAAGATGGAGATCCTGAACATGAGTAGTGACGAGGAGTAGGAGAGGCGGCGGAGGAGGAGGAGGAGGAGGAGGAATGGTCACCATCAGCCTCACCATCATCGCCATCATTATCGTCGTCATCATGCTAATGACGTTGATCATTGTAGTGATGAAGGCGGCGACGATGATGAAGATGGCGATGACGATGGCGGCGGCGACTCTGACTGTTGATACCACCACTTCAGTGTATGACTACTTCCTAGCCGATTCCCCCACTGACGTTGCTGGTGCTAAGCCCCAACCTCGATGGCTCGGCCCCCATCATCTTCCGGGGCTATCCAGCTCAGGTCAGCCTCACCCGGCCGGTGCTGGGTTTGGCTTAGTTCGTCACCAGGTCTTGCGATGACGTTGCAAACTCGAAGAGGCCCAAGGGGGTGGCTTTTTCTCAGCACCCGAAAAGTGTCTGACGCTCCTGAATATGCGTGTGCTTGTCAGACTGGGGCCACTCGCCATGTACGGAACGTCCACGTTCACTATAAGCTCTTGCGGTTCGTCTGGGACGACCTGGGAAAGTGCGATGTTTCTAGCACAGAAAAGCAAGTTGAATGGGGAATTGGCTGTTCGTGCGTAGTGTAGCGGTAGTGGGTGATTGGATGAACCAGTGCTGCCCAACATGGCACCTTTGCGTTCATTACGGAGCAGGATGAGCATTGAATAACCAGTTCAATGCCACAACCCCAACGACTCCAACGGCAAACGCCAAACCTGGAAAATCTCCTCGAAGCACGGACCCTCGTTCCAAAGCTGGAACTACCCCGAGAAGAATAGGAGCCCAGTAGACGCAACACGAGCAAAGTTCGATTGAACCGACTCCACACCTATTATGGTTATGGCCGATGGTTGGGAAGTTCGGATGGGGCTTCGGGTCCAGGGCTTGGGCCGAGGGTGGCAAGCCCCGAAGAAACTTGCCAGACCCTGCTCGGAGATGCAGAACCTATTGAACAAACTAAACTGCACATGAACAAAAACAGCCGCCTTGTAGCATTCATTCTATCTGGAAGACAGGATCCCCCTCCCCACAGGACCCCGACTGGCGGCTCGGTCACGACCTGAGCAAGTTCCATGGGCAATTCAGGAGGCTTGAGATTCGGCTGAGTTGTGTCGGAAGCCCAGGTCGGGTGGCCAACAAATTGGAAACTAGATCTTAGATGTGGCACTCCATGGGCGAGCCTAGTGGTTTGAGGAGGCGTCACCTCCCCCCTTGGACACAGCCTGTCATTCCTACTGTCCCCGAAGCTTAATCAAGCCTCCACTGATACCTGAAAATAGCCCCAAGCGGCCCAGAATGGCTTGTGAGTTTTGCAGAGTTTTTATTTTGGCCATGTGCTCATAGAATGTCATAGACGTGTACAGTGGCCCTTGCGCTCAAACCTTTACGGGAACTCGGAGAAAACATTCAGCAACGGCTGAGGGCTGCGCCGTAGCTCCTTCACCCGGATAGGAGATACCTTCTGGTGTGGAACTCAGGGTTTGCCCTACTCCTCCTCCAAGGTGAACCAACGAACTGGTGATGTGGATCAGAACCCAAAAAGCCTTCGACACCCAAACGATCCTAAAGCAGCTATCCTAAGTACGAGTAAGGTTAAGGTCAGGGTTCCCGGAGAAGCGGGGTTTGGAGATTGGAGCTTCAACATCTCAGGGCTTGCACCAGTTGTCAGGCTCAGGGCCGTCTGCAGGGTGCCCCCAACCCGCATCTTCCGGCATGAAAACTGCCATCAGCTCTCAGATAAGGCTTCAGGCTTTGCGATTTATGGCCCGGGCTTCAGGGGTTCGGGGTTCTTCCGCGTGTCTTGAACCAGATGAACAGACCACACTTCCCTGCACAAGTGCCCAAGGCAGCTGCCAGCTAGCACCCCAAGTCCCGAAGTCCTGCATCAAAAAGCCACTGAGGAAAAATAACACCCAAACAAAACCATCGCATCTATGTAGATGCATTACATGTTTTGCTCTGTTTTGTACATTCACGCAACTCTATATCTATATCTATATATATATATATACTGGTTGATACACATCTCGTTGAAACCCAATCTCAAGTTTCACCTTTAGTTGCCAATATGAAACTCTACCTGCTACGCCCTCAATCCTCAGCTGTAAAGCATCTACTATCCAAAGTGGACATCCTACAGCTGTCCTGACAGGATCAAGGTTTGTCCCGAAACCTGGAATTCCTAAGAAGCCTTCAACCACAGACATCACAAACCTGAACCCCTAAACTTAAGTATCCGGTTCGCAACAAAACAGAACCCTTCCCTTGACCGCAGCCTCCCAAGCTCCCCTAACCCCAAGCCCCCAACACGCATCGAGCCCGACAATGCACCTCCCATAAGGCCTTAAAACCTCCGCCCCGAGCCCCGAGCCCCGTGGAGGGACCCTCACCCAAAAAAAAACTGGAAGCCCCAGAAACATGAATCGTCTACCAATGAACTCACCAGCAAACAGTTAGCGGGCATAAGCAGAGCAACAAGAACTTAATGTGAAAACGAAGTGACAAGCGAAATGTGGCGTGTTGGCCCACACGTTCTACGCAAATTGTCTAAGCAAAGCCTGGGCAGCGGAAGAAGAGGGCAAGCTGTTGTGCAGTCACAGCCACAGCAATGATCGCAAATATGGTAACAGTGACCACCCCAACAGTCAGAGTGATTGACACGATGCTGACGACGACGACGAAGATGATGATGATATGATGATGATGATGATGATGATGATGATGATGATGGTGCTGCTGCTGGTGATGTTGATATTGATGTTGGTGTTGACGATGATGATGATGATGATGATGACTTTTGTGATGATGCTGATGATGATGGTGATGATGATGGTGCTGGTGATGGTGATGATGGTGATGGTTATGGTGATGATGGTGACGATAATGATGATGATGATGATGATGATGATGATGAAGAAGAAGATGATGATGACGATGATGGTGATGATGGTGATGCTTATGGTGATGATGGTGATGAGGATGATGATGATGATGATGAAGAGGAGGAGGAGGACGATGATGGTGGTGATGATGTTGATGGTGATTATGATGAGGAGGAGTAGGAGGACGGCGACGATGGTGGTGGTGTTGCTGATGATAGCGACGATGACGATGATAACGATGATGATGAAGATGATGACGATAATGACGATGATGGTGGTGATACTGACTTTGATGATGACGACAACGATGCTGACATGAGTGAGAAGATGGCCTCAACAGTGGTCAGCATCGTCTCAGAAGCAGAAATCCAACGGCAATTACGCCAATGTGCTCTTTGCGCATGAAGCAGAGAGGGCTCCGGAACCTGAAGCGTGGACTGTAAACAGCCAGTCCGGGCCTCCGGTCCCGATCGCCCGCACCCGAACCTGCCAATGCTGTGAGACTTGGGTTTATCCTGCTGGGCTTCGCGGCGGGAGTTAGGGTTGCACTTTTGGTATGGGCTAGCAGCGTACGCAGAATTTGCATAAAGAGCCGCACACGGTGAACACTGAAGATCATGGTGTGGCTCCAAGTACTCGCACTGATGAGCCCATGCCTCGTAACTGGTGTTCCCGAGCAGCCCGGTAAGTAAGGCCATCCTGTCTGAAGAGCTGCTTTGAGGCCTCGGGTCGTTTAGGGCCCGCGGAAGACAATTTTAGAGAAGTATTCCCAAGCCAGCGGATACCAAATCTGCTCTCTGTAAAACTGTAAGCAGACTACCCATCACTAACTCCGCGAAGCAGCACTCCTCACCTCAAGATTCCTGCACCAAACCTTGGAAGAAATGGGTGTCCCTGCACATGGCCATGCGCTTACTAGTTTGAAGTTCCTAGAACAAGCTGGGATCGGACCTGTCGGTTACGTTCAACACTTCCGTGAACGGCGCACCTGGCAGGCCAGGACATGCCCTCCGTTACGAGAGCGAGGGTGCAAGGGTGAACCACAGTTCATGAACGTGACAACGAACCCCAAAATCCACGAAAGGCATGTGAAGAGTCTTCCAGTGAAACATGTGACCTCCTACAAAGCAGTTTCTACTGTTTTGAAGCCGGCTTTGAGGGGCCTAGATACCACGACAGCAGCGGCTACAGGGTTCAACATGCAAATAAAGGCCCTGGACACCACGTCTAGAAGAAGCGGGACCGGCCTGCGAAAATTCTTAGCTGCCCCTTCGGCCTGTATGCTTTGAGCTGCATCGCTTATAAACTCCATGTCTCCCTGAAGCTGGTGCATGCCTGGAGCGGCGAGCTCGATCGCGTAACCTGGCACCCAATTTACGGAATTTGGGGCTAGTCTCGGGACGGAACCTGCACCCGAGGGTTGAAGGGCCTTTACAACTGTAGGTGGAGGGCTCATAACATCATACTCAGAATAATTGGCGGATGCGAGTAATACTACCAATAGAAGGAGCATCAATAACATAGAGAAGAACAACAACAAGAGCCGGAACAACTAAAAAGACAATGATGTCTACAAAGGTAAGTGGTAATAACTGGGAATAGGTGTGTGTGCTCGCAAGGATGGTGATGCCAGTGGTCGTGTCGTCGATCATGGAAGGAAAGAACGATAGGATTACTGATGATGATGGCGATGTTGACAACGATGCTGATGACGACAAAGAAAAGTCGAAGATGAAAATGTTGCAATGATGATGATGATGATCATGACAATGGTGGTGATGATGATGATCATGGTGATGATGATGATCATGGTGATGATGATGATGATGGTGATGATGGTAATGGTAGTGATGATGGTGATGATGGTAATGGCAATGGTGATGGTGAGGACTGCGACGTTCATAATGCTGACTGTGATGACGATGACGGCGATGCTGATGGCGATGACGATAATGACGACGATGACTTTTGATGAGAAGATCCGGATGGCGAGGATGAGAATTAATATGAAAATGTAGATGATTATGATTGTGATGATGTTAACGATGACCGTGATTGTAGTCGTGGAACTGCAGATTGCGATAACGACGGAGACGATGATGATGGTTGTCATGGAGATGATGGTGAAGGCTCGGTGGTGGTGACGATCACGACCATAACGACATGCGTGCTCGCGACCGTACCAAAAATTTGGTTGCAATGGAGGAGGCCGTTGTGGTGGCGATGGTTGCAGAGGCAAGGATCATCATCACCGTCATCTTAAACTATCATCACCATCTTCTCCATCAACATCAGCACAATTGTCCTGTACGAACTTGCCGGTGATCACGCTGGCGATAGTGATATGTCATGACGAGAACGATGCTGTGTGCCCGCTAGCATCTGCACAGTGATCAAACAAGCCAAGAAGCACGCAGACAAATATGCAAGAACAAGAAACAAAAACAACAATCCGCCGAGGCCACAGGCCCAGGCGTCTTGGGTCAAGTACCCTCCACCTAATCCTCCACCCGCTTTTTGCCTGCATTTTCCACCCCCTCGCCCGGCTTCCCTTGATTTTGCCTGACTTGTTGGCCCCTCCTCCTTCTCCACCTTTCCCAACTTTGCAACAAGACTGCCGTTGCTGCCTCTGTTCCATCTTTTTCTGTCTCCACGTTCTGTTT
>CAJNDV010000503.1:48580-62071 GCA_905221635.1 Symbiodinium sp. CCMP2456
GTAGTAGTAGTAGTAGACGTAGGAGGTTGAGGAGGAGCAGGAGCAGGGAAGAAGGAGGAGCAGCGGTATGAGCAACAACATCACTACTGCCGCGACCAGCACCACCCCACCACCACAGCCACCACCAGTAGCAGCCACCACCACCACCTCCATGTTGAGTTGGTAGTAAATCAGCATGATTTTTTCCAGGCTTGACCGGCATGCCCTAAGCACATGGCTCAGCGGTGCTGGCCTGATGAACGTGGCAGCAGAAACGTGTCTCTGCACAGGACAAGTTCAAGTTTAGGACTTGAAGTTTCAGGGAGCCGGAAGGAGATCAGGGTGCAAGCTTTTGAGGCTATGCAGGGCTGCAGCTGTCTTTCGCCGATGATGCATGGGTCACCTGAAACCCTCAAGTCGACCTCCCCTGGGCTCCTTGCCACAAGGTCTCCACCATCATAGTCTGGCACAGTCAGGTTCATGGAGACCTCGTACCTCAGCCGCTGCGATGCAGTCATTTTGTAGACTGGTCTCCCCACTCCGTTTTGCAGCGTAGGATTTAGATCAGTTCCGGGTTTGTCTAGGCTTTAAGCTGGGAGTTTCACATAATCAGCCTGAAGGCAAAGAAGCAGGACTCTTTACTGCAACTTGCTCGCAGGATCCTGATCCCTGAACACCTCCGCATACAGGATCCAACGCTCCACAGCCCTGAAGTCAATCCTACATCTTCAACCGTAAGTTCTTGAAAACCACCAACACCCGAAAACCATCTACGCCATCGAACACCTCTCACCAAAAAACACCAAACGTTCGAAACGCTCCAAGCCCGCAACCCCGTATCGAAGTTCCCGAAACTTCCCAGTGCGAGATCTTTTCCCTTCGGTCTGCCCCATGCGGGCCCTGTACAGCGACGGCCAAGCAGCCGAGGCCATGTCAAGCGAGGACAGCTGAGAGATTTTGAACTTTGCGGTATCCTTTCTAAAGGGGGCACAAGACACTTCTCCATTCTTAATTACAACCAACCAAGTCTGAGTCATTCATACCTACACACATGCATGCCTGCATGCATGCAGGCAGAGATAGATACAAAAATAAATAAGTACATACGTACAGACAGACAGACATAAATACACACACAGACGGACGGACAGACACACATAGAGACAAACATATAGACATTCATACGCACACATTCTTGCATACAGACATGCATACACACATGCAGACAGCCGGCAGCCAGCCATGCACACGGAATTAAGCAAAGATGTGCAGACACACATACATACAGAAAGGCGGACATACATACACGCATACACACATACATACATACGTACATACGTACGTACATACATACATACGTACATACATAACATGCATACATACGCACATACATAACATGCATACACACAACCATACATGCATACATGCACGCGTACATACATACATACATACATCCAGGCAGCATGCAGGCAGGCAGGCAGGCAGGCATATACATGCATACATACATGCATGTAACATACTGATATATGAATGTGAATGTGGCTGAAGCTAGGTGGCCGAAAACGAAGCCTCCGGCATTGAACCTATCTCTCTGCTGCAGGCAAAGCTTCTGTGGAGACTCTGTCAGAAGAAGCTTGTTTCGTCTGGGGAGCGAGTTTATCGTGTGACGGGAGGGGGTAGGAGGTTGGCGAGATCTCAGCCTTCGGGATTCCAGATTCAGGGTTTATGTCCAGGTCGAAACGTTCGCAACTTGCGTTTTTCGTCTAGCTGTGTCAGCCCCCGTGCTTATCTCCTGTTTTGTGAGCGGGCTTCTGATATGGACATAAACATTAGATATATATATATATATACTAAGTTTTGCTATGCTCGCAGTTACATTTGTTGATGACTATCTATGTATATACACATACATATGCACAGGCATTTGCACATTTCTATGTGTATACATATACATATGCACATGCGTTTGCACATGCATATACTTAAACATACGCAGATGCCCGCACATGCACATGCATATGCGCTTGTACATGCTGACGTATATGTAGATGTATGTGTAGATATACGGATGGACAGGCAAAGCAACATAAGCAACGATAAACTTCAAGATGACAAGGTAAGATGAAATGAGACGGGATAAGATGAGATAAGATAAGATAAAACAGGGTAAGGCAAGATATATATATATATATATATAGCTAGAAAGGTACAAAATTAGACGGATAAATACTACACTGAGACAGAGCGACGGAGAGGTAGGTACGCAGGCAGGCAGGCAGGCAGGCAGGCAGGCAGGCAGGCAGGCGCCTACCTGCCTACCTGCCTACCTGCCTACCTGCCTACCTGCCTACCTGCCTACCTGCCTACCTGCCTACCTACCTGCCTGCCTGCCTGCCTGCCTACCTACCTGCCTGCAGGTAGGCAGGGTAGGTAGGCAGGCAGGCAGGCAGGCAGGCAGGCAGGTAGGTAGGTAGGTAGGCAGGTAGGCAGGCAGGCAGGAGGTAGGCAGGCAGGCAGGCAGTAGTAATAGTAGTAGTAGTGGTAGTAGTAGTAGTAGTAGTGGTAGTAGTAATAATAGTAGTAGTAGTAATAGTAGTAGTAGTAGTAGTAGTAGTAGTCGTGGTGGTGGTGGTGGTGGTGGTGGTGGTAGTAGTAATAGTAGCAAGCAGTAGGCTAGCTAGCTAGCTAGATAGATTGGTAGATAGGCAAGAGGTAAGCAGGTAGGTAGGTAGGTAGGTAGGTTGATAAAAATGGAAGTAGGTCAGTAGATAGGCAGATAGATTGGCAAAATGATAGAAACACGGTTTGGTAGACCAATAGACTGATAGATACTTACATAAGTGCATTTCTGCGTGTGCAAGTATTATGCGTATGCATGCATGTCTGTATATATATATATATATACAAACACATACATGATGAATACTTGAATAAATAAACAAATCAATCCATGCATACAGACATGCATGCACACATACAAACATATATAAATACATACATGCATACATACATATATATATATATATTAAATATACATACATGCATACACATGCCTACAAACCAACTTCTGCGTGTACATGTTTTGTGTACACAAATAGTAAAATGTTTTACAAAGACACCGATTGTAGAGATTAAGCATACCATTTTCTAAGTTCGGGTTGGCTTGTAAAGAAGGAGCTCCCTGGCAGAGGGCCACGAGCGAAACGCAAGCCCAAGACTGTCCCCAGTCGCTTCTCGGCTCCGGCACACGGTCTCAAATCTGTAGCATGATGGATGTCGATTTAAACGATATCTATATAAGTTTTGAGTTTGAGGATTAAGGGTTCAGAGTTTCGTTCGTGTCTTCGGATTTGTTAGTAGCGCTAGGGGCTTGGGGTGGTAATTTGCCACGGTCCCTCTGAGATTCACTTGTGCCACGGGGGCGGGGACGCAAGCTCACCAAGAGGAGGCCGATGGGCCATAGTTTTTTTGTTCAGCTGCCGTTGCATGTCGCGGCCATGGAACAAGTCTGCTTTCGCTAGACTTCTCAGGTCTGAACATCCACAAATCATCCCTCGAATAAATTTGCTTCGGCTCTCCGATCTGAAGTCCTGATAGCGTTGCGGTTTCGCTAGACTCTTCGGGTGCTGCCCTCCTCGCAGCACCTAGTGTCGCATGACCCCCCCCCTTCCACCGACCCCGGCACCAGACATCATGAGCATCATCGGGCTCCCGCTGCTCCAACAAGACGTCTCTCCTGGAGTCCCGTGTGCAGCCGCGCGCGGGCACACGCCCGAAAACCCGTCATGGCCTGAGGCCTGGATTGGCTCGGAAACAGAGCGCGTTTTGGGCCACTTTTCGGGTGGTCCCGCCCCACACTGGGTGTCAAACGAAAGCACTCCCGGAGGGAGCTTTCGTAACATCGAAGCTTGGCAGGGGAAGGAGACAGTAGACGTTGAAATATACGGCATCATTGAACCGAGGCTCCCTTCTGCAGAGCTTACGGCCGAGAGGCTTAGGGGCTCAGGGTCAGGATGTCAATCCGACGCTGAGAGCTGGAAGAGGCGACTCGCGGAAACAGGCCGAATGCCCTTATCCAAGATGTGTGGCCTAAGATTTCTAGGATGTAAGCAACCGAAGGTTCAGGGTGGAGGTATTCGGGTTGAAGGTCTAGGGCCTAGCGTTTTGCCATCTAAGCCATGGAGTGCCTTCCTAGAATCTTCCTAGAATCAATCGAGCACGACTCGCCTCTACGAACACTTTCCACCTTCCCGGATCCTAGCGGAGCTGCTGAATGATCCCCTGTTCGAGAACCAGCTGCACTTCACCTTCCGCAGCAGTCACCACGACAGGAATGAGCGCGGAAGGCTTGACAGCTTCGCATAAGGATCTCGGACTTGTTGCTTTGCATGTTCGTCCCGGTTTGTAGCTGCTGCTCGGACACTATCTCAGTCTTTCGTCTTAACATGTGAGCTCCGACACGCATTCAAGGTCTCAGAGGATTCAATAAACGAGAGAGCAAGCACGTGGCAGATATGGAGAAGCAGGCTTGGTTCCAAGCAAGTTGTGATCTCATTCTGAGTTTCCCTGCAGCTGCGGACATTATTGGTGGTGGTGCGCTGGCTTTCCTGTGCTGTGTTGCTCGAAAATTTACCTCCTGTCCTGACAACCAACAAACTGCAGAAAAATTCCCCGAAGAGTTACAACATCTGGTACGACCTTCCCGCGCGTTCGCCAATGAGAACTCGCTAGTTGTATGCATGTGACTGTTTACCCACGTCTGAACATCAGTGGCAGTTGGTGGGCAGTATGTCAGTACGTCAACCCGTCGGATCCCAACTTTGGACACGAGAAAAAGGAGCTTGTGAGGTTCGGGCTACACAGGTTGTTGGAAATCTGGGCCTCGTCATCGCGAGGCGAGAGACTCTGCCCCACAACGATTTCGATATATTTTGATACAGCATCGTCCACAGAAAAGAGCAAACCATCTCCATCAGCTGATGCTAGGTGCCCGTGAGAATGCAGGGCATGGCTCGGAGATATTGAAGGGGCTCACTGCAGAGCCTGCTAAATGTCAATCTAGTTGCCCAAATTACCACTGGGACACGCCGACCATTGATCGAGATTGTAGGAAAGCTATTGCAAAGTACCAAAGCTCCTTCTGAAGCGGGGACTCCAAGTGGAAGCCATTCTAATTCTCTCTTGTGCTGTAAAGCTTCGCTCAGCCGTCCTCTTGCATCAGCACCTCTGACCTACATTGCACTTTCCGCCTTCCTGATGGTGGGGGCCTTGCTACCCACGAACCCGAAGCTAACAAACCCGAACCCACCTCTCCCGTTCACAGTTCACAGTCCGACCCTCAATTCCGCAAAAGAAGAAGCTTCCGGGACTGCCGAACCCACTCTCGAAAGTCCTTGTATGGGTCTTGCAAGTTCTGATCTGGATCACAGGCGGAAGCGGTGGCCTAGATCACGAAGCGTCCAGACCTCCACATCCTCGCGAGCTGCAATGCACAATAAGAGCCTAGGCCCTAAATCCTGCCGGAAGGTTCACCACGGAGACAGGCACCAAGCAAAGCAGACGAGCAGGGGCGGATGTTGGCTCGGGCGGTTGACGTGGCCAAGGGCCCACCGCTTCCGCGGGCTATCAGGTTCAATACGCCTTCAAGTCCGGAGAGCATGGAAAGCCAAACCAGCATGTCCCGGTAGCTTGCAAGCGGACTTCCATGCAACGGCAGCAAAGACAGAATGAAGACGAAGAAGCAGAAGCGTAAGAGGGAGAAAAACGAAGCAGCAGAAGACACCACAAGCAGGATCGTCACGCTCTTCGACGATAGCACAATGATGTCATTGTCGTCAACATATCATCATTACCGCCACTACGATCATCACCATCAACATCATAAGCTCCATCATCATCATCATCATCATCATCATCATCACCATCAACATCATCGATAGAATGTTCCGCTACAGTGCAGCATCACCACATCCACAACGAATGTTAGAATAGCTTCGGAGTCTGCATCCTCCCCGATCTTCTCCGGCTCAGCGTGGCTTTGAGGACTGTCGCCGGCCTGAAGTCGCGCACTCCATGCCCAATAAGTTCTGCTTCTGGTGGCTGCAGGTGCCGCTCCTGCTGCTGTCACCGCTGCTGCTGCAGCCCCTACTGCTGCTACTACGACCACGACAACTACAGGTACTAGACTGTTTCGACCACGACGGCCACTCGGGCTTCTACGGCGACTACGACTACTAAAAACCACGAAGACAACGACAGCGATGCCGAAGACGACGACGGCCGCCACCACCACTTCCCCAACGGCGATGCCGATGTCAGAGTGGCGAAGACCGGTACCCCAGACCCAGACAACCGCAAGGTCAAATCTTCGATTTGAATCCTGAATCAGATGTCCACACTGCTGCGGCCTCCAAAACAACTGTCCTTAACCCTGCAGCCAAAACACACACAGTTCAAGCCGGGAGCTGGGAGCCTTCAAGGGGTCTACCACCGCATCCTCCGTGCCCCGGTCCAGCAGCAAGGCCTCCGCATCAGTTTGGTGCATGCAACCACCCTCCAGCATTGGCAGCGACGACTGACCAAGTACGGAAGATCAATCTCCGCACAGCTTCTTCAACATATGTGCTGAATCGGCTACAGCTGCACCACTTCTGCTCTCGCTTTGCTCTGCTGCTGCCGCTGCTACCGACGCTGCTGCTGGCACTGGTGCTGCGGCCGCTCCTCCTCCTCCTCCTCATCCTCCTCCTGAAAAACTAGGACTGAAGGTAACAACTACTACTACTACTACTACTACGACGACGACTCCTGCAACTGCACCTCCTACTACCACTACTACCATTACTACTATCACTACTACTGCTACTACTGCTACTACTACTACTACTACTACTACTACTACCACTCCCACTACTACTTCTCGTACTGCTACTGCTGCTGCTACTACTGCGACTTACTAGTACTGCTACTGCTACTACCACTACTCCGCCACAAGAGCTACATCCACTACCACCACCACCACCACCACCACCACCACCACCACCACCGCACTGCCAGTACTACAACAACAACAACAACAACAACAACAACAACAACATCAACAACTACTACTACTACTACTACTACTACTACTACTACTACGGCTATTGCTACTTCTACTGTTACTGCCGTTGCCTCTGCCACTGCCACTGCTACTGCTAATTGCTGCTCATACTACGTTCATGATGACGACGACAACCTCTGCCCAACGACGACGACTAGACTGTAGTGATTGCACCGGTACCCTCGAGACAGCCACGCTACAATGGCCTCTGAAACGCCAAAACCCACAAACTTCGAGCCAGGGTCCGGGAGCCTTCTCGGTGTCTGCCACATCCTCCGCGCCCCGGTCCAGCAGCAGGGCCTCCGCATCAGCTTCGCGCTTCAGCGCTTTCATATAACAGTTACTTTCGAGAGTTCGGAGTGTAAGGCCAACTGCTATTGCTTTGTGGTTCAGGGCCTCGGCTTTGTGCATTGACTCGGCACTCCACGCTCTTTGAGGTGCTTACAATGCTCAACACGTCATGCTGAGACCCTTGACCCATCCAGACCACAGGCCCAACTTCAGGGTTGCTGCATCCACAAGCCACCCATCCCCAAAAGCCCCAAGTCTAAATACCTCGAGTGCGTCGCCGCTGCGTCGCCTGCAGACCAGCATCTCGGGCCCCGCAGAAATCCTCCTGCCAAAGCTGTGGGGCCTAGGGATTGGAAGTCAGATGCAGGGAGTCGCTTAAGCTAAACTGGTTACAGATTCCACCACGTGGTACCAGTAAGTGCGCAATGCACAAGATGACAACTAGAGAACTTTCAGAGGTCATGAAAGCTGCAAAAGTTTTTTAGAGCTCAGGTCTCACTTACTGAAGGGTCTCAGGCGTGTCCTCGTAGCTGCTTCCGACATGGAGGATCTCCTGAGCGAGTCTAGAGCCGGTCTGGAAACCGAGATAAGGTTGGACCGCTAGGTCTGGGGAAGTGAGGGAGTCGAATTTAGAGCCTGAGGCGCAGGCATCCGAGAGGCTGTTCAACCCAAACCACCAGCAACCAGAGCCCGTAAATCCTTCAACCACAAAACAAGTCAACCCTGTACCTTAAGCACCATCGGTGAAGCCCACATCGTCCTCTCTGCGCAAGCCAGGGACCCACAGGCTGGCCTGTCACAGGGAAGGGTATCTCTCACGCTGCAGGGTGTAAAAAGTCGGTCTAAACTCTCAAATTCTTGGAAGCTGACAATCACTGACCGGGGTTTAGATAAGATTCCGTGTTTGTGTCTTTCGGCAGAGATCGATTGGCGGCTTACGGTGTTTTGGTGTTGACCGATGGCTGGATGACGACTGGCTTGTTGACCTAGACCAACATGCTACCGCATGATTTCGCAGCAAAATTCTGAGATCGTGCGTCGGCTGTAGAAAGCCTCGCTTCAGGTCCATGGAGGCAAAACAAACACCAAACTATCGACAGCAACAGCACATGCACTCAAAGGCGAAAGCGCGGTCGTGCGTGACTGCCTGAAGCGCTTACAAGGCTTGTCGGACAAGTACATGCCCCACACAGGATAAAGAGGCAGCTGCTGAGACAAAAGACCTTGTACGGGCAGAGGACCATTCCACTTCCTACGGAGAATCCCCGGGCCTCCCTCCACGCCTCGACATAGATCCACCTCGGCCAGTGCTCAGCACCCGAGGGATGGGTTGCTTTGCTGCATGGGGTGTCGGAGGGTTGACAGCTTGAGACATCCAGAGGAAGAGAGGATGCCTACCTTTCTGGTTCAGCTTCCTTGCAGGACCTACAGTAGTTCGCGTACAAGTGCAAAGAAGCTCGAGAAGTGCGAGAAAAGCATTCCCCTGGACCGCAACTTGCAAGGCAAACTGAGACCATTTGGGTCAACTTTCCAGGCTGGGGGCACAGGAAGTAAGAAGCATGCCTCGTTCCCTCAACCAATTGTGCCGCTGGCGGTGTTCGAGCTTGAGAAGTTCGCAAACTCGAAACCTCTTAGATCCACTGAGTTGCTGGTTTGGCTTCTGAAAGCCAACCTCTTGCGAGGTGATGAACCACCTGCACCGAGTGGATGCATGGTAAGAGATTCAAACTTTGTCGCAGGTTTAAGCAGTGAGAGGCGAGGATTCAGAGGCTTGATTTCGAGGCTAGGGTTTTAGACTGCAGATAGATACGCTACGAGTATGATTATGTCCGAGCAAAATGCAAGCTGTTGGTGCTGTTGGTACTATGGTTGCTGCTACCAGTCCCGCAGCTGCCATGACAGTACTACTACGCCAGTGCAGGGCCGAAAGTATCACGGTGCCAGAAATGAGAACTGGGTCGTTTATCCCTGCTTGGTAGGCTTGCGTACACCCCTCCAGCCTGGACCAGCCTAGCACGCTTCTGAGGTGCGGGGTTAAAGCGGCTTTCGCTTTGATGGGCCTCATGAAGTCGTGGAAACCCAACATGGGCAGTGTGGTATCGAGGACTCGCGCATCCTCATTGGTGGTCACCTTGGCTGGGCCAAGACAGCCTTGACAGCCTACGCCCTACGTTCATGGCTCTCAGGGATTGACAAGGGCGCACTGCTTGAGATGCTTACCGAAGTCGGCATCGACCGGGTCCAGAGTTGGGGCATTCAGGCTTTCAGGGCAGCTGGGTGCTTGAAGCTTCTAGGGTCTGGGATCAGTACAGTACTAATCTCCAGCATAAGTGGACACTTGAGGAACACCAAGCCCAAAAATCAAGTCTTGCCCTCAACCTTCAATGCTCAAGCTCCATTCTAGTCCAAACAAACCTCCACCTCAGCCCCGCCACCCCTGTACACCCAAGAAGCCTGAGCCGTGGAGCCATTCATCTTAGGTTGCTTGGCCCCTGGCTCCTTGATTCTTTCGGCCCTCTGCTTCTCTAGGTCAGAGGGATCACGGTGGCGAAAATCTCCAGCTGGGCACCCGCACCCCGACCGTCAAGCCCTGCTGGCGAGCCCATTCCTCTGCTCGACATCGTGAGGGGTGGGAACTCGAAACTGGACCTTGTGGAGATACGTCTACAACAACCTCTTTTCTTTGGTCCGTCCAGGGAGAGCTACACACTCAACAAGAGCAATAACTGGCTGTCAGGTTGGATGCTCAGTGTCTTTGTCTTCTACGATGCTGCATCACACCGTGCTAAAGCCTATGGTGCTATACCGATTTTCTGGCATAGATAGCAGACTACGATGCGTATGCATGCATGCGTAGATACGACACACAGATGCATATCCACTTACACCACTATGATGCAAAGCAGCCAATCCCTGAGGAACTCTATTTGCTGCTTGCGCCTCTGAGCTGCAGATTTCCTGCCCTTATCCATCCCTTCTAAGATAGAGGCGGCAGAGGCTAGCGTGCTTCATAGTCTTGGAGTCATGATTGCTGGACTGTCGACAGGAAGGCTGAAAATGTCAAGACAGCTTGGTATTCGTCTGACAGAGACAAGCCCCCAAAGATGACAGAAACAATCTCACGATAAACACAAACCAAGCTCGAACTAGACCCGATGGAGCTTTGTCCAGTCGGGTCAAATCGCAAAACTATGTACAACGGCCTTTAACACTGCGAGATCGGCTTTCCTGCTTATTTCTTCTCGATAAGAAGGCCACAGTTAGGAAGATCGTAAGTTCCAAAGCCCCGACACTGAATACACAGACACATACGCATAGACTCCCTTGAAGCATGAGACAACGAAGGACACAACCACAGTACCGACACTATTTCGAACTGTCAGGGCGGCATGAACATCGACATCAGACAGTTCCGAATCACTCGGCTAAGCACAAGCCTGAACCACCCATTCAGATCTCCTTCTGAATGCGCCCGTATGACATGATATGGGCGAGCCTCGCTTCCCCGAACCCCGAACCAGAAATCCCAGACCTCAATTTCCAAATCAGCACATGTTGGAAGTCCTGAACATCACTAAGCCCATGCTGATTACAGTGGGGCTAACGGCCAAAACCAACATGCGACCACCATGCCAACAAACCCAAAAGGACGCACCACCGCTAAAAAAATGACAAAAATAGATGACATTTGCTGAAGGTCTCAAGAACGAGCGTGATCATGAAGCACTACTGATGGCAACAACTGCTGCTCAGAGGATCAAGGAAAGGCTTAGCGTCCGCGAGCTCCTCGAAGGCGCCTTGCGATCCTCATTGCTAAAGTCTAGATTCCGAAGTGTAGACTGGAGATCCGTGGTGTATGTGCATTTGGGGCTGGAGGCTGGTGTGTTGAGGACCCTCTACCTTGCTCGCAGATAGGTGTGGGGAAGGGGGAGGGGACGGGGGCCCGGGGGGGGGGGGGGGGGCGGATCTTGAACCCAATGTTTTGAAGGGGCATGATCTAACGGTGCTTTTTGCGTGGGTGGTGCTTTTACTTCTTACTTCAGATGCTAGCAGGCCGATATCAAATGAAATGAGACACTACCTCATCACATTAACATCAGCGCGTGCAGTGAAAGGGATCGAGATGCAGTTGGAGATGGAGATAGAGATAGAGACAGCGATAGCCAAAGACAGACAGGAAGATAAGTAGACAAGTAGATAGGTAGATGAACAGCTTGAGAGAGATAGAATATGAGATGCACTGCTACACCACATATGTGGTTCTTCTACATGTGTTCTTTCGCTTGGTTACTGTAAAGTATGGGATGTACACTTTAGTGACTCTTGACTGTACATGAAACTGCCCAGGACGCAAAGAAATTTTGACAACGACGGCTTGATTGTCTAATGTGATGTGCGGGTGCATCCTACTAATCGGCCGGGGTATGGCAGCAAGACTAGCACAGAATCGAAAAGGACTCGGCATCGACATCACGAGCTGGACGAGCACTTGCGACGAAATACCATACAGCCATACTCACGAAAGAAGCCGCAGGACCGTCTGAGACCTTGCATGCCACCTAGATACAACCTACTTTAGGCTGTCCCATAACAAAGCCAGGTATCCGTAATGCTGGTAGACTCGTCGAAAGAAGCGATTGAACTCCTGGGCCCACCGGCATCCCAAGCACTCAAGCTCCACAGTGCACGAAGCTCCTCCGAAAGTCCTCGAACTAGGCTCAGGGGCTTTCCGAGAAATGGACACAGATGTGAAGCCAAGGCTCATGTGCTGCACTCTCCGGGCCAGTGTTGGGTAAGACAGCACTCTCAGGCTCGGTCTAATCCTTTCAATCCAGTGTCTAGCGGACCCATGTCTTTCAGCCCCGATGGCTCAGAACTAGGTCCACCAAAGAGCACGATATCAAAGCAGTATGATAAACTCAATATAGCAGATCCTGAGAAGCTATGCTCTCAATCTTCAGCTTCTCGACCTCAGCCCTTCGCGGCCACAGGTTGAGCTATGCCTTTTCTGCAAACTAGCCGAATAACTCGTTAGAAGGGGCCACAACTGAGACTTCGGCATCCTACATCCCTGCGCAACCCCAGAACTGACACCAAGACGCGGCTTCGGTGTAGTCGCGGCCACAGTTTGCCAACGTTGCCCTGGCAGTCCAGGCCTGGGCTTCGGCGGACACCGCAGAGCCGCAGAAGCCGCAGAGCTGCACAGAGCTGCACAGAGCTGCACTGGACACATTCCGTGTTTCAGAAGCACAGGGCCCTCACCACTCTGGCTCGAGCCGGAGCAGGACCTAAACGCGAAAAACGAAGAATGGGCACACATTGTACCAGTTCTCCTGTCCGGGTGCTCCTGAAACTTCCAGCTACAACAGGGCCTGAACCCAAAACCTCAGCACGTCAACGCCACCCTGCCTTATCTGGCCCAGAAGCCAATGCATGAAAGCTGCAAGACCGTTGAAAACCTGACGATTCATCTGTTTGAAGTCCGATATCGATGCCCTCAAGCCATGAACAGTTCAAAGGCTCAGGCTGCGGCCCACCACTCACGAGCCGACCACCCCTCGCCATGCCCGAAACACGGAAATCCTAGGCCGCTCGCTCTGCAATGCCACACAAGTTTGCATGGTTTGGTGAGTACTGAACCACACCTCGCATGGCACTGGTGTGATGACTCGCTGGTCAGGTTGATGATGATGATGCCTATGATGGAATTGACGCTGATGTTGCCGAAGCTGGTGGCATCTCCGTTCAAATCCTCTGGCCCTGCTGCCGCCATGCGTCTCTCCTGGGCATCCTGCCGTGCCTTCTGAAACGCGGGGCATAGCTCCTTCTCTCGCTATCTGAGTGAACAGTCGTCACAACAACGGCAAGGCAGCAAAAAACAAGCCCGCACTCCTAATAACATCCAAGGGCAGGTCGGGCTCATCCGATGGGAACAATACATCTGCCCAAGCCCCTAATAAAATCTGTGCTCGCAGTGCGAATGGTAGGAACAACACACACGATCCGGTTCCAATGTTCCCAGTGGGCAAGACTTGTACCCGAAATAGCTATACCTCCGAGTAGTAGGGGTGGACTACTACTGCTACTGTTATTGTTATTATTACCACTACTACTACTACTAC
>CAJNDV010000503.1:75090-89867 GCA_905221635.1 Symbiodinium sp. CCMP2456
TAGTAGTGGAAGCAGTAGCAGTAGTAGTAGTAGTAGTAGTAGTACTGGTACTAGTAGGGGTACTAGTAGTAGTGGAAGCAGTAGCAGTAGTAGTAGTAGTAGTAGTAGTAGTAGTAGGAGTAGTAGTAGGATGTCTAGTATGTAGCGATTGCAGCATGAGTCGCACTTGTAGAGATAGCATTGGTACAAGCAGCAGCAGCAGCAGCAGCAGCAGCAGTAGCAGTGGAAGCCCTGATGGCAATGATAGCAACAGGATAGTAGAAGTAGCTGGAGGAGTAGAAGAGGAATTGTCGATCTCCGAGACACTCACCTGGATTGCTGATTGTTTCTTTACATCTTACAGCGGGGTCTGCTGGCAGTCTTGGAGGTTGAAAGACCATACTAACTACTGCCTCCAGGCATGCGAGCCGTGCAAGCACGACTTTCGGATCGTATTTGGAGGCTTCCAGCTGGTTCGCCTCGCAGGCAGCTTGTGCAAATCAGGGCGGTTTTCAGGTCTGCTGCGGTTGGGTTTCGTTGTTTCAACAGGGCACCGTTGGCCTGAGCCCATCAGGGGCTCCGTCTCATGCGCACTTCAAGCGGTCCAGGCACAGATGCTCCGGGATGAAAGTGCCAATACAGTAGCTTTTGGGATTCATCCTGAACTACAAAGTCTCAAGGTACAACCTACAAAAGCTAAGCCGATATGCGAACAGGCACTAGCACTAGCATCAACTCTTGGCTGTTAAGCGGCCTGGGCCACACCCAGACGTGAATTCGGCCATCTTAAGGACTCGTGAGATACAGGATTTGAGCACAATTTACAAACAACATGGACACACCTGTCAACTTCACGGAAAGTAACGTCTTTTTTCTCCAGGATTTTAGAAGCCCTGTCCTTCATACTCACAGCCCCAAGCCTCAATCCCGAATCTCTCTTGCAATCAAACACTCCCTTGCTTCCTCCCTTCCCTCGCTACCTCCTACTTTCCGATGCAACCAGAAAGTAAAACTGCAGGCCGACTTGTGATAATAAGAGCCCTTGACCCCAAATTGTGGCGCGGCCTGTAGGATGGCCAGGCGCTGGGCGATGATTTTGGGGTCAATTGCGCCATGCAAAAGCTCCGCCTTTCGGGTACAGAAGTGCTGGGTCATGTGCGAAACTTCTAGAAGGCCCCAGAGAGAGCCTTCCGACCGAAAAGAAGCAAAACACATTCTTCGAGAACGTTCACTCCGCGGCTCTGCACAGACTGCAGGTGCGGCAAAAACCGGCTTCCTTCACTCCACGAAAACTGGGACAGGGTGCCCTGTGACGTTGCACCGATATCAGCCTCAAGCTTTACCGCCATACTCATAAGCAACTCCGAAGAACTGCAAACAGCACCTGGATCTTGCCCGCAGCCACAGGCAACGGCGGGCAGCTGTTTTCGGGGACATGCGCCTCACGGTTTGCGACTCAGACGGGCATTTTGCAAAAGCAGAAAAGGGATAGTTGCCAGAGCACGGCCGAACTCGCTTACCGAGATGCGGAACACGAAACTGCATTGTGCCATGCGGGATGTTCAGCACCATTAAACTGAAACTACTCATGATGAACATTGCACAGGGCCACCTTCGTTCGGTTGGCTTTGAGCTCATCTTCCACAATCTTCTCCTTCAGGGCTGGGATCTGGTTTTGTACGCGGTCCACACAGATCCTTCCTTGCGTCTCTATCCTGTGCCAGCAGCAATCAACATGACGATTCCAAGAAGACAGAAATATGTGAATTGATACGGGGCTCGACAAAATGGTTCTGGCATGTGGAGGCTGCAAATCCGGCAAGGCCACGCGAAGTTGCAGGCACCTACTTCGGAGACACTTTCTGAGAAAAGCGGCCTACAGGTGTTGGCAACAGTAGCAGCACAAGTGACAGCACCAGCTCCAGCAGCAGCAACAGCAGGAGCATTGGAGGTAGTTGCAGAAGAAGTAGTAACCGTCGTCGTCGATGTTGAAGGTGCGGTTATTTGTACTCTTGTTGTAGATACTCTTTATATTTTTTGCTGCTGGTCATGTCGTTGCTGTTATGGTTATTGTTGTTGTTGTTGTTGTTGCTGCAGCTACTGCTGCTGATGTTGTTGTTGTTGTTGTCGCTGTTGTTGTTGCTGTCATCCTTGTTGTTGTGGTTGTTGCTATTGTTCTTGTTATGGTTCTTGACATTGCTCTTAGTATTACTACTATTGAAGTTGTTGTTGTGAGTGTTGTAATGGGTTGGAGTTGTAGTTGCTGTTGTTATTGTTGATATTGTCGTTGTTGTTGTTGTTGTTGTTGTTGTTGTCGTCGTCGTCGTCGTTGTTGTTGTTGTTGTTGTGTTTTGTTGATGTTGTTGCGGTTGCTATTGTTATTGTTGTTGTTGTTGTTGTTGCTGGTGTTGTTTTCGTTGCTGTTGTTGTTGTTTTGGTCTTGTTGTTGTTTTTGGTGTTGTTGTTGTTGCCGTTGTTGGTGTTGTTGTTGTTGTTGTTGGTATTTCCTGTTTGTTGCTATGTGTTGTTTGTTGTTTGTCGTTTGTTGCTTGTTGTTTGATGTTTGTTGTTTGTTGTTGCTGTTACTGTTGTTGCTGTTGTTGGTGTTGTTGGTGTTGTTGATGTTGTTGGTTTTTGTTGTTTGTTGCTATGTGTTGTTTGTTGTTTGTTGCTTGTTTGATGTTTGTTGTTTGCTGTTGTTGCTGGTATTGTTGTTGCTGTTGCTGTTGTTGTTGTTGTTGCTGTTGGTGTTGTTGTTGTTGCTGTTGGTGTTGGTGTTGGTGTTGTTGTTGTTGTCGCTGTTGTTGTTGTTGTCGCTGTTGTTGTTGTTGTTGTTGATGTGGTTGTTGTTGCTGATGTTGTTGGCATGTGTTGTTATTGTTCCTGACATTGTTCTAGTTATTGTTGTGGTTGTTGGTGTCGTTGTTGTTATTGCTGCTGTTGTTGTTACTGTTATGATTTGTGTTGTTACTGTTGCTGTTGCTCTTGTTCTGGTGGTGAGCCGTAGTCGTGTTGGTAGTCGTGGTGGTGGTCGTTGTCGCAGTCGCTGTCATTGTCGTTGCATTTGTCGTTGTCGTGGTTGCTGCTGTTGGTGTTGATGGCAGTGGTGATGGTGGTGGTGCTGGTGAGGTTGTGCTTGTTCGTCGCGGTTGTTGTGTTGCTGACCGATGTTCAAAAGCCCGCGTGCTCATTACTACTCCCTCTAGGGTACGTGGCAGTTGGGATGATCACAGATAAAGGTTGACGCAAAAACCGGCCGAAGGCTGCCAAGATACCCAGGGTACATGCTGCAACTCGACTCGAGGAAGCTCATTGAGCATGATCTCGGATAGCGATACCTTTTGCAGCGACGAAACAGGGTCTATTAAGGTGCAGAGTTCACCCGGGCCTCCTCCGCTACAGCTTTGGTATACGGCACGGCAGATGACAATCACATCAACACCCGCCTGCACCACCACCTCCACCACCTTCACCGCCACCACCACCACCACCACCTCCTCCACCTCCTCCACCTCCACTTCCACCAACTCCATATGCTCCACCACCTTCACCTCCTCCACCACGTGTACCACTAAGACCACTTCCACTACATTTAAGATCCCCAGGTGCATTGTCGTCTTCGTCGTCTTGGCCATGATAAGTCCTCGTCGTGCTGGTCATTATCATGGTCGGAATGGCCGTGACATGGCCTTCATCATCATCATCATCATCATCATCACCGTCACCATCGTGATCATCATGATCAGCAACACCCGAAACGCCATGATCATGATGATGATGATGATGGTGATGGCAATGGTGATGGTGACGATGATGATGATGGTGATGATGACTATGATGATGATGGTGGTGGTGGTGATGATGATGATTTAAAGGAGCAGGAGGAGGCGGCGGAGAGGGACGAGGACAAGGATGCGGATGGGGGTGAGGATGAGAATTAAGATGAGGATGATGGTGATAATACAGGCGGATAAAGCCAAGGAGGAGTCAACGGAAAAGTAGGACGACCAAAGCGACCACAATAATCGTTACGTTGATGATGACAGTCGTAACTGTCGTGGCAGTGCTAGTGATGATGTTCATCACCAAGGCGACCATGGCAATCGTTACATTGACGATGACAGTCGTAACTGTCATGGCAGTGATAGTGATGATGTTGATCACGATGATGATGATGATGATGATGATGATGATGATGGCGATGATGATGAAGATGATGATGACCATCATCATGATGACCATAAAAAGTGATCGTGAGTAGCAGCAATAGGCACACATGCACCTGAAAGTGCACATCTGAACCCGTCTTAAGTACGCAGCACAAGAATATTGATCGTAACAAACGAGAAAGGAAGATACGTTTTAGCAGATGTAAAGAGGACAGCAAAGGTTTGTTAACCAGAATCCAGGAGCTCTCTGGCTGTTGCGGTAAACGCGCGGAGCACCGGGTCCGATCAGTCCTTCGTGCCTCGGTCTCTTCCAAGCAATCAGTGGAGGTCCTGCCCCCCCCCCCCTCCTAACCCTCCTTCCTTTGCTTTTGTGCTGCTACTACTGTTGCGACTACTAGTGAACCAGCACATACAAGCTGCTTCGTGGTATCACATGCCGATGGATACGGCTACCTGAAGCAAACAGCACCGGACGACCTGAAGACTTCTGGCAGTTGCGGGAGGACTTGGGGCTTTCGAGGATCCTCTATAGTTTCCAGATTCGTGACGAGCTGCATGGGTCAGGATTACCAATCAGAGTTTTCAACTCAGAGCCAAGCATGCTACCAACACCAAAATTGTGGGCCTTCCCTCACAGAAATATCTAAGATAAACCAAAATCAACAAACCTAAGCACGCAAACCCCACACAGTAATCCTAGCTCAGAGACCCGAAGCGACAGCAGCTACATCTCGCATGCAAAATACCGGTCAACCAAATAATGCTTTAGCGGAATCGCGAAGAAGCAAGCTTCAAGCCGTGCATCCAACGCCCCTAACCCAAGATTCCGTGATCTTAAAATGCTGAGCCCTGAGTCCAGACCTGTCCGGTTACCCCAAGCTGCAAACCCCATTCACAATCCCTGTCGAGCCACCCTCTCGTCTTCAGAAGGTGCAGAAGGTTCCTGAAGGCTGGGAGAAGGGGAAAGGTTCTGAAAAGCCCGCTCTTCGGGATCATTGGCTGCAGCAGCTAGGATCTTAGACTTTAGGACCTGGGCTTCAACATGGCAAGACTCAAACCAACAAAGGTCACAGCCGAAAAATTGTGCGGCAACGCTGCATGGAAAACTAACGGAGCGAAGCAGCAAAGAGCGACCCTGCAGAGATGCTCGCCCAGCATATCCTCAGCAGAGTAAACAGCCGAGTTTGGCTTCTGGGAAACGTCACTGCCACGCCCTGGGCCTCACACAAACGATGTCGGCATGAGTCCAGCATGGAGGCCGCAGGTTATCGTCGGAGACTATCCAAAACCCCATGAGTGTTAGGTCGGTTCAAAACTGCACGAAGTTCCTGACCTCAAAAGGGACTGGCATGCGCAAAGAAACCGAAGCCGCATGTCGATGTCAGATTCCTGCAAGATTCTCATCTACATTTTCCACTCCAACATCAGTGACGAGACTGGATATTCGAAGCATGGCAAACTCCATGCTTGTTTGTTGCCCTGTCGCCCTTCGAAGATGTGCTTATGGCTTCGACGCTTGAAACAGCTCGGGCCCTGGATTGGAACTCAGACAAGCTTCGAACATAAAACTGCCCGGCATTCTCACTCTTCAGAACTGCGAGGAAAGCCTGACATGACAGGTTCCATGAGCTTTGGCTTATGCTGCTGTGATTACAACCCGTTACCATCGTCGTTAAACAAAGGGTGGAAAACGGCTCTGGCCTTTCTTTTTTCTAGGACCATTTTTTTGCGGAAGGGGTTCATCATCGTTCGGGTTATGCAGCCTGTAAGACAAACATAATACAACGTATTCTAGTGAAGTATCGCATACTGTGATGTACCATGACCTTATGCTGTACTTCGTAACATAATACAGTTCAACAAGAGGTAACCTCATCCAGTATGTTAAGACACAACCCAATGCAATAGGACTATGCTAAATCGTACGAAGCTGATTATGCTGTTAAGCAATATCATACTGTGCTGCAGCTGTGCATATTCTCTTGTAATTGCATAACCTGGTACAGCTTAGTCCAAACGAATCTGATTCTATCTTAAACAAACTAAGGTTTTCAGGTTTTACGTTGAATAGTTCTGGTCACGCCTTGCAGTACTGGCCTTACTACCTGATCCGGATGGCAAAACAAAGCGCACCCTCTTGGTATGCAATCTGTGGAGGAGCCATGGTACCGGTCTTAAAGAAGGTGTGGCTTGGCTTGTCTCGGCTTGGCTTCAGCAGGGGTGTGGGGTTAGGGGAGGAGACGGCTCGCCCTTCTCCCCTAAGCGCACCTGTCAATGCAGGATTTGCATAAACTACGAAACAGCCAACAGACGCCTTGAATACATAGTCTTCCTGCCTTTCTCATCCTTGGGTATGCAACCTGTATGAGTTTGAAACCATGCTACAATGTAACACAAACATCATACAACAGAATCACATGAAGTATCGCATTGTGTAGCTTACCATGACCTTATGATGCACTTTGTAACATAATACAGCTCAACATGCAGCAACCCAACGCAGTAACACTATGTTAAACCGTATGAGGCGATGCTTCTAAACAATGTCATATTGTACTACATCTAGTCATACTCTCTTGTAACCGCATGAAGTGAAACAGATTAATCCAAACCGAAGCTGATTCTAGCCTCAAGCATAATTAAGCAGACTACAGCTGTACAAATTTATGTTAATTAGTATGTGCAACCTTTCTGCGCTCATCATCCTTCCTCATCGAGTTAAGAGTGTTCTGAACACGCCTTGCAGTACTGACCTTACTGCATGAGGCAGTCTTAAACAGGGCTTGGCCTGACCAACCTAAACCGCAAACAAAGTAGACCCTAAACCCTAAAATGCCACGAGCCGAAGGCTCCGTCAAGAATGCCGACCTAAGCACTCCTGCCTACTGGGGCTTGAATGTCTTGGGTGCTTGGGAGTTGAGGCTTTGAGTGTTGGATTGTGTAGGTTCTGACTTACCATACAGCACCCTGAACCCGTGACTGAGTCCTGAAAACAGGAATCTCGGAAATCTGGGTCTTCAGGTCGGAAAATCCGAAATTCCTGAAACACCAACTGCCAGCCCACAAAATATTGAGGAAAGGCAAGCCTCCCAAACCACACAAACGAAACCCCTAAACTCCCATCCACTCTTTCGAACGTGCCTTGCAGGCCCCGGGGTTTTCAAAGTTCACGAACCTGGACGCGCGGATGACTTCTTTTTTTGGTGCGGGGCCCTTGCGAGAGCTTGCGGCTTGGAGAAGCCCGAAACCCGACCCCGAACTCCTGTCGATCCAGCTAGATGTGACATCCTGGGCTTCCAGTCTCAACGGTAGTGCTGCAGAATCCCCAAAAATACGAGTCGTTGGGTGTCAAGGTGTGCTAAACGCAGGAAACGTTCGTTCGTTGGTTCTTGACTCTGGCCGGATCTGCCGATTGCCCGACTCGACCCTCGTTGCTCCTGTTGAGATATCCAACATGAGACCTCCAAAACGTAAACCTCAAAGCCCTAAACCCTAGAAACTCTGAAGCCCCAGACCCGAGAAGCCCTAAACTCTGGGCTCGGCTCTCCTTGCCTCGCTGTATCCCAAACCACACCCTGAATGCAGAAATCTGCAACCCTGAAACCCCATAATCAACCCTACGGCTGGTGCATGAACTGACGAATCGCACGTGCTTGAATCTGGCTTGGTGCTCCAATCGCGGGCGATAGAACTGCTGCCGTAATTGAACGGCTGGTGCTTCTATAACACTTGCTTCAATGGCTTGTGCTCGAATCTGGAGTGCTTGCTGCTGATCATTTGCCTGGTCGTGCTACTACAAACCGTCCTGTATGCTCAAAGAGCTTGTTACTTCCATATCACTACAGTTTCGTAATCATACCGTCCCAGACCATACATCCACAAATCATATGATACCATGAACCGACAGGGTCTGATGCACCGAACCGTACCCGCTCGGGTGCTTTCACGACGCTGTCGCAACCTGCACATTGCTTCCACCACATTATAATGCTGCGCTCTGTCTCACTGGTTCTCTTTGATTCCCGTAGATCTTTACAATTCGGTACAGCAGTATCCTCATGAAGAGGCATGTAGCTGCTCCAAGTACAGACAGACCTCATTGCACCGTGTCATAGTGGAGTACAGAACATGCGGCCACGGAACGCTAACCCAAGGTTAACATTGTCGTCCTCTCGGGCGCATGGAAGGTAGACAAAATTGAACCTGGAGGCTGGCTTAGGCTTCTGATTGAGATTGCAGCATTCGCGATGTGAGCTGTTCTTTCATGTGAGCTTTTTTTTTCTTCAGAGTCGAGTCGGCTACACGACTGGCCTGAAAGCAGGTCGAAGCGTGCACTGATTATGTGTCTGTACAAATAAGAACGGTTAGTAGTTGTAGCAGTTTGGGCTGTGCTTGCAATGACTGCGCTACCTGCTCCATCTTGGGTTGTAAGGCTTCGCACGAACGTTACGACGAATTGTTCAGTTGAGTCTGTAGCTGTACTTAGGAAGTCAATGAAATTTGATATGATATAATAGTGATTCCAAATTAATCGAATATAACATGATATGATTGAACATGATATAGTAAACAAAAAGTGAACATAACAGAGTAGAATATAATTCAACAACGTATACTATGATAAGATACGGTGTGATACAGTGAAATACACAATACAATGCATACAATACAATACAATACAATACAATACAATACAATACAATACAATACAAATACAACACAATATAATATATTACAACATGTTATGTTCTCAAACTGAAAGAGAATGTAAGAGGATATCAAAGATACAATATTGTATAGTATAGCACAGTATGGTATGAGTGAAGTACAGTATAATAACTAGTAAATTTATAAAAATGGAGAATATCTGTAAGACAATAACCTATGTGGAATAAAAATGATAAATACTATACTACAACACAGTATAACATGATGTCATGAAAAAATATATAACATAATGTCTTATAATACAGAATGTGAAGAAATGTAATCAAAATATATAAAATTATAACCGAAATATACAATGCAAAACATTACATGATAAGATCTATGAGAGTAGTATGAAATATCATATACAATAAAAACATAACATATTAAAAACAAAAGAGCACCTAATACAACCCAGTGTGATAGGTAGTACGATAGAAAAAACTGAAATGCAAGATACAAAATACAACATATAATATATAATATAATAAATACAGTACATAGAACAGCATATACTACAGTACAAGACATAATAGAATATAATGTATAATATGTAATACGCAATATATGGTATATATTGAATCAAACAACAAGGTGAATGTAAAATACAATAGAGTACACTGTACGTTTCAATATACAACATATTAAACAATGCAGAATACAAAGTAATATCTAATATCATGTAAACAGGAAACATAATATCCAACTCGATACAACATGATATATATCTATATACTAAAACATACTCTATTCTTATAAAAATAATATAATACAGAATACGAATACATACAGAAAATGAATATAGAATATACTTTAAAACTATAACGCATGATGAAATACAAGGACAAACATAAAGTATACTACATAGTTCAAACCTAAAATATATCATAGTACCATAAAACATATATTTTTAACATGATACCATTTAACATTATACCATGTGCTATGAAATAATCATAATATGAAAAGATGGTATAATATGGGTAGGTATAATATCGCATATAATGATACATTATGATATAGCATCATAAAATGTGACTTAGTACAGCCTAGTGTGATATAGCAGAAAATAATATAACAGCATACGATAAAATATAACATGATACAATGTAACTTAGCATACCATGCCATAATATAACATAACCTAATGAAAAGATACTATAACATAATAACTCGAAATATAATATAATGTACTATAATACAATATGCTGTACTATGATATACTATGATATACTATATTATACTATAATATACTATAATATACTATATTATACTACAATATACTATAATACACTATAGTATACTATAATGTACTATAAACTACTATAACATCCAATAACGTAATATAATATAACACAGTATAAAATAAAGTATGAAACAACAACAATGCAACAATATAGTACGATGTAACAGTATGTTTCCCTGCAATAGAACACAACGAAACATTGACATAACAGAACAGGACAGGACAGAACAGAACATAGAGAGCATAACATGACATCACAAAGCGTAGTACTCAATACAAGAAGACAAAGTAAAGCATAACGTGCAAATATAACACAACAAATTCTATTCTATTAAGAACGCATGACCAAATGGCTCTTTTCAAAACCTTCCTGGATCCCAAACAGGGGATTAGGAAATGTGGCCTTTTGCTCTCAGAAAGCTGAGGTCAGCTCTGGGTGTTCTGATCTTCTTTAGCACTTCTCTCTGTGAAGTGCATACCACTCCTCAAAACTCATGTGGAATCACACCGACTGCATGAAAAGCTTCGGATTCTATGCGACCTGTTCCGGACTGCATGGAGATTTCGCGGCTCTTGAGACATCCCCTAGTCTCACACACCTTTCACGTTGAAGCCTTGGAGAATAAGATGTGGATTGTTAGTTATGGCCAAGCCAATAACTTCACGGCGGGGCCTAACACCTCTCAGAAAAACAAAACCGAAACTCCAGTTGGATTATGCTTTAGGCAGCCGAGCAACGCCGTGAGCTCCGGGGATTTGCTGCCTCACGTGTGGCACGGAGGATAAAGATTGGCAGAAAACACCCAGAAATATGTCTGAGAAATCTAATCGAACGAGCCCTCGTGGCTCACTTGTTGAAACTACTTTGAGGCTGGAGACGCTGTGGTTGTTTGTTCGCAAGTTTCGTTGTAGCTCGCCACAGAAAGAGGCGCCACGTGAAGCTGGCAAAGAGAGCGCTCGATGCAACTGGACAGAGCGAAAGGAAGCTATAGCCACAAACGACAAACGTTATAGCAGCCCCTGTCGCCCTGTCGACGATGTGTTACACAGTCCGCCGGCTGGTATGGTCGGCCGGGATGACAGCGGCATGGATGAGTCAGACTTTCTGCCGAGAAGATGCCGAAGCAGCCAAAGTTCAAAGATACGAAACATGGCCGCCAAAGGAAACTTGGCACGACCCTCACATGTTAGCCCAAAACCCCGAGTAAATGTCGCTGTATGTCGCTGTTTTGGGGATCGAAGTGGACAGGCACACAGGAAATTATCTATGTCTTCGGCGGCAGCGCATACTGCGAAAGCTTTCCACAGAGCAACTCCGAGACACAGGAATACTTCGGGTACTGAAGCTTCACGTTCTCTGAATTTGGAGCTGCGGACTTCGGCACATCTGAGAGATCAAGCCAAACAAGCTCTTGCCAAACAGCCAAGTCTCATGTTTGCTGCAGGAGCGAGGTAAACATGCCGACGGAATGCTGACCTGGCGCCCAACAAACCAACACTGTCGTGCTTGAGCCTCAAGCTGGAAAATAAATGATGACAACACTCTCTCAAGACTTCGAGAGTCTATCTACCCAAAGTATGCCTCTCAATGCAAGCGAAACAAAGGAAACTTAGCAGTCCAGTGAGCCGGTTCTCTCAGAGCATCCTACATGCATCACCTGTCAAGGTCGCGACCCTGCATTGCACCGATATGGTGCTGCGGTTTGAGCCGTGACGGTTACCCGCATGTTAGAGTGTTATCGTCTGCTCCTGATTAAAATATGGGTCACATCCTGCAGAAGAACGTACTGAACAATGCACCTAGCTGTCTACCTGCAACAAGACACAACCGAGGGACATAAACGGCCAAGCAAGCAAGCAACGAACGGCAAAAGTCGCCTCAAATACAAAAGACGGGTGGCAGCATCACAGTCCAGAAAGACTGCGGCTACATGGACAATCGCATAACAGCCTGCGGTAGACGAAGTTGGTGGGTTTCTCTCTCGCTCTTCGGCTGGGTACTGGCACCGAAAGCGTACCCTTAATGGCACCACAGTCGTGGCATCAGGCTGAGATGAAAGTAAACAAGGGCTTGCACGCAAACCCCTGAATTCCGAAGCCCGAGCATATCAATCTTGCCAATAAGGTCTGGGGAACGATGCACACCACGCATGATGATGGTGGTGTCACTCGAGCGGGTATGGCCGATCTGCTGAGACCACATGATTCCGACACCTCAGGGCTTCAGGTTCGACGGCGCTTTGCAGAATGCGGGCGAAGCACACGATGCGAGAGATCTGTGCTACTGCACTCGCCATCCAGGAGCTCAGACACGAAACGAACTCCCTTCATGCTCACTCATGATCTGGGGCTGAAAGTGCTTAAGACCATTGGCTTACTTAGGTTGCACAAAACCCAACGCGCCGGAGTCCAGATCCCTTGCCCAAGGCAGCAAAGAACTGTGCCGCCAGAGCCACGTTCGGGCGGATGGCTGCTGGCTCTACGGCAAACTGGCTTTTAACTGAGCCGACGAGCAGCGAAAGGAGTAGGGTCCAAATTGCTAGGATGCTTGTCGAAGCCTGGCTCTCGGGAGACATCGGGACCCATTTCGCGGCAGAGCTTCTCGAGGACCACGGTGAACAAGTGAACCAAGATGAACCGTGTCGTGTGTGCTGCCGGAGAATCCAGCCCGGAAGATAGACCTCAACAGAAACAGGTAAAACGTGCCTGACTGCGCCAGCTCCCCACATCTATCCCGGCGCTGGTTTTTCCTTTCGTTGTACTGACATACCCCTATGTGGTGGGCACTGCGGAGTGCAACATGGCAACTAGTGAGAGGAAAACTTCTATAGCCGCCGAATGAAACAGGGCGCATCCTGGGCTCATCAAACTGATGCTCATCAAATTGATTTGCAAGCAACCAGGCATGCCAAAACGGAGCTGGGAATTCACAGCCAGATATGATATAGAGTATTGTAGGTGGTGAAAGTTGTAGACATAAGTCTCAAAAGAAGCGAAAATAAAACAGAACAAACACAGAGGACAGTGGAAAACACCGACCTCAGAGAACCCACTCACAGCATGGCAAGCACGAAGCTTCAAAAGCTTACAGAAAGCTCCGTGAGATGAGGCAGAGACGGCTCTGCAGCAGGCGGCCCTGGTTGCAACTCACGGCGCAGTTGCCCTCCAGCCTCTGCTAACGATTGCGACGTGCCTTGTGTTTGGGGAGGGGGGATAATGACTATGTGTTGCGAGCGAAGGTTCTTCTAAAACTATCTTGCAACCTGCTCCTATCGAAACCGAATTTCCAGTTGCCACTCCTGCAGCTACAGGGTTTACAGGTCCACATGACAAGACCTGAACCCACACAGGGACACATTAGGCCGACAGATACTGAGAGCTACATTCCGGCTCTTTGACAAGAAACTCGGATGCCTGAACTCCATGAACGTGAAACACCAACTCGGAGGCTTTAAAGTCTGGGCTTCGGGTTTGGAGGCAGGACCAGGGCCGACAGATGAGCAAAACATTGTGCTCTTGAGTTTTCCAGCTCTCACTTTCAGCATCCATGGACCTGCTGGGATACGGCCATCGTGTGAAGGCTATAGGCACCGCACGTCCCCACGCAGAAGGCACAGCTGCTGTGGCACAGGATCTGTTCAATCTGCACCAGGGCTAGACGGTCTCCCAGTCAGATTACGAAATCTAGCTTGCAGTATCATTGCTTTTGTCATGCTCCTTGACAGTCTTATTCTGTGATTCTTCCTAGTCGGATCTTCTTCAGAGTGCTGTCGTCCAAATCTAGCAAGATGAACAGAGCAAACATGTAAACGGGAAGGAACCCAGCAGGATCAGCCCTGTTAAAGGCATCAGCATCATCAGCGTCATTGCCACCACCGTTCCCACTGGTTTTCCAAGATCACCCACTTCGAAGTGTTCCTGGACCGCGTGGCGAGTTGCGGTGGCTGCCGGATGGAGTTTCGGTGCTTATGCCAGACTTGCAATGGTGGAATGGCATGCGTACAGAGCGCACAGCACAGGCCGCTTAAGCTGCTGATGGCGGGGAGTGGGTGGACGGTCACGATTGCAATGTCATAGATATGACATCGTCAACGATAATGATAGTCATGATGAAGATGATGCCGGTGGTGCTGATGATGATGATGCTTACTGGATGACGAGGATGCCGGTGGCACTGGTCATCACTGGACCAACGATAAGTTATCGATAAGACACCAACACCCACCATCATCACCCAAACCACCGGTAACATCACCACTATCACCTTGTACTGCCTGATACTGTATGGCCATTGCTTCTGTGCTGGTTAGAGGTATGGCCGATTTCAGACCACTACGAACATTATAAGTGTTCTTTCGGCTATCAAATTTCTTCACGACCACGACGGTATTTGTTTAATTTCGGCTGGGTGCACAGGAACTTGATGAGTACCTCCACTCTACTGTGCTTGTGCTGATTAGTGTGGCATGTGAGCGACATCACGTAGGGGGTTCTCGTTGGGTTCGCTGAGAAGTACTGCAGCTCTGCGAGAGCACTGCTCGACATTAGGATACAACTGCAGGACTTGCACAGTACTCAGTACTACTGCCGGAAAATACGGTACAGGATTTACAACAACACTAATACTTGAAAACCTCCTCCTCCTCCCGTTCCTACTCCTACTCCAACTCCTACTC
>CAJNDV010000507.1:0-17224 GCA_905221635.1 Symbiodinium sp. CCMP2456
TAATATTTTTTCTATTAGAATAACAATAAACTTTATGAAATTAATATATTTATATAAAAATATCTAAAATCATGAAATTTTTCTTTACATAATTATCTATCTATAATTTAATGAAAATATTTTCAATCAGAATATATATTATATTAATATTAAAAATTCGAAATCAATATTTCATAAATTATATTATTTTTTTTAATAATTCTAGAAAAAGAATAAAATATTTCGATAATTATATTATTTTCTTAATCGAAAAAACAAAATAAATCTAATATCAAAATAAATGAAAAAAATCGCTATTTTATTTATTCTTATAATATATATCTTTTAGTATTTCTTAATTTTAATCTTTACACCTATAATCATTTATTCTCAGATATATAAAATCAAGATTTTTAATCGTTATACAGAGAATTATACGATTATTATGACGTGTGTTGTTCAGTGTGCATTGTTGGTTGAGTAAGTTGGGGTCGCGTGAGGCGTGGTAGGGTAGGGTGGGGTGGGGGTGGAGTCAACTCGCGTCAGTATTCATCAGGCCACTAAAGTTTGTGTCCACAAGCCTGATCAGATACGACCTTATTCATTATTGGTGCTCGTGCCTCCCCTTGGTTCTAAAGGTATTGGCTTTAGAGCGAATCCCCAGTTGCGCAACCCCAAATTTTCACGCGCGCGACCAAAAACGAGCACCCAATGCAACATCCCCAAATGGAGTCCCAAACCTTACAAGCTTAGTGACTTCTTGTCTGCCTCTAGTCACCTCTTTTTTTGTGGACTTGAGCTTGACGAGTCTTTTTCTCCGACAGGCATCTTAGTCTCTTTGGATGACGAAGACCAGGAAAACGCCCCCAGAAACCAGAACAAATAAGAGCAGACTCGCCATCGCAGGCGCTGTCAGTTTAAAGCCCGGGGTGGGCAAACTCCTTCAAGTTTCCGTCCAACCTTGGCACTCTTCAGTTCACGGTGTCAATGTGACATCGGAGCCGCAGAGCATGCACGCTAGACATAGTAGCGGATAGCCACCCAGACCAGAAATCATCAAATCTGGCTTGTCTGGCTTGTCAATATCCCATCCCGCGAGAGCCCCTTCATGACCCTACGCGCCAGGCTTCTCAGAACTTACAACTCGGGATTTACCGCCGAGGAGTGAACGGGTCAATCTCCAGCTTCTTCGCCAGGTTGACACCTGAACCAAAACTTCAAAGTCTCCAGCCGTCAAGCTTTGTCAAAGTCACTGGGACACCAACGAGCCGGCTTCCCAGTGGCACCTGGTGTAGCGAGTTTGAGGTTCCTGGGGCTGGTGCAACCGGCAATTCGGGGCGACCTTTGGGAAGCTCTTTCATCGTCACCAGCACCTTCACGCAGAACACATCACCAGAATTTCCGGTAGGATTTGAGATGCTTCGCCAAGATTCGCCTCGGGACACCACTTGTCCTGAAGTACCTGCCGAGGTCTGTAACATGCCAAAGCATGACTTCTTACGTGTGCATCGTTGCACACTAAGGCTTTTTTCATAAAGACACCCCCCTTCACGCAAGGTCCTTGACACAGAAGGACCGGCCTTGTCCTTCATGAGCCACTGGCGGAGATCGAAGAGCTTCAGGGACTTGCCCTCCTGCTCGTATGATGGGCATCTTCAACGAGTCCAATCTCCCAGCTTCAACGGCCGCAAGAAGCAACAGGTTTTTCTCTCTCTCGGAGCCTTGGGAATCACCACGACACCTTGGGACGTGAGAAGGCTGTGGTTACTTGCGATCTCTGCTTGAGAGGGTGTTTGGCAACGTAAGCCGAGCCCGGGGCCGACGGATTCTCCGAGCATGCTATGGGGGCCTGAGAGCGGACGTTCGGGCCGAGGCTTCGGGCTCTATGAGACGCTCTCAGCACCAGGCAAGAGAAGCAGAGAACGTCACTCACGTCGGCGTGCCTTCTGACCCTGCCAGTGAGATGAACACTTGCTAGACAGTTGAAACGTGCATGGCACGGAACATGGGTTTTCTCGCCGAAACTACGTGCGCTGGATAGATCTTAAGTCATAGGCTTCCCAGAAAGTGGTTTGGAGCAATGGTACCTCACCCCTTCTCTAGTAAAAGAACGAAGACATCCCAACATGTTCGCTTTGATGGCTGATTGCTTGTGGTTTTGTTGCAGCCGGCAGGATGGGTACCAAGGCAGCCACCAGACCGTCACGAGACCCCAGGCCCGAAAGCTGTTCTGGAAGGCTTGCAACCGATTTTCCCATCCTGCTGCTCCTTGCGTGGATCACGTTACCATGAAACCAAAGAATACTCACAAGTCCAAAAAAAACACAAGTTTGGCAACACTCGGCAAACCAACCTTGGCCTTCCTGTCTGCTTCCTCCCTCCCTTCCTCCCTTCCCTCCTTCCTTGCTTCCTTCCTGCCCCGCTAGCACCGGCCAGGCGAAAAGAGAGCACCGAGGCTTCAACGCATCCTCCACTTCGAACGGGGAGATCTGCAAAGGCTCAGCAGGGCGCGGGAGTTCTATCAACGTTTGAAGACCCACTTCAGAGCGAACTTCGACCGCTCAGCAATATCTGCACCCGGCCTTCTCACCCGCTCGGTTTATGAGCTCCTTGAAGCGGCCTCGCTGCAACCGCTCAGTACTCGCGCTCAGCCGTTAAGCTAACCACACGACCCTAGAAGGCACAAGCGATGTAAGGAGGAGGCCGATCAAGTAGAGGTATCCGTCCTCGTCCATCCAGCCCTTGTCCCCGCCTCACACTATCGCTCCTAAATCATCTTACATGGCATGGCTCGCAAATAATCTAAACACACCGGAGTCGGCAAAGGTCCGCACTCCTCATGTAGCCATCGGTGAAGGCTTCTTCGTTCGGATCCTCTCAAGCGTCGACGAAAAGGCAACAGCGGAACTCGCCTGCGTCTCGCTCTGCCCTGCCGCCCTGGCCTTGTCCATGTGCGGCCTCATCTCGTAGCCCTTCATGACCTTCACCAAAAACACAACACTGCGTTCCTCAAAAGTACAGGTGTAAAACCCTTCCCTTCCAACTTTTACCACCAGCTCGGCCGAGGGGCACAGAGACCCCTCACGCAGACCTCCCCCTCCTCTCCAGGACCTGGGACCCAGGAACTAGAGTTCATCAGCTGCCTTCGCAGCTAGCAGTGGCTTTGAAGCGGTTCTGAGGGCTCACCTTGTGTACTCAGGCTGAAATCGTTGTGGCCAACCTCGGCCTCATGCTAGGAGAGACCTAGAGCTTTTCCAAGCCGGGCCAACGGCTCAGGTTGCCGATCTTGCCGGAAAACGTGCACTCGGCTAATTCGCAAGCACCCACGGCGCCTCGGAAGCTAATAGCATCCGGCTGGAGCTGGAGATCGGTCAAGTCTGCCCACAGTCTAAGAACCGAGAGCCACTGCTCCGAGCCTGCGCACGCACTCAGGCAGCAATTCAACGTTATCAAATTCGGAACTAGCGATTCTGCCTTCATGGTTGCGAGAAAACTCAGTGCAGCTTCCCATTCCTGAGCCTTCTCACAAGCATCGATCACGCTGCCATAGCTGATGACGTTGGGAGTCAACAGTTTCTGCTTCATGTCGTCAAGCAGCAGAATCGCCTCCATCCACCTGCCGACACTTCCGCAAGAAGTGATGGCACTGCTGAAGCTGATCACGTTTGGCTGCATTCCGCGCGAGATGATGGACTGCAGCATGCTCAAGGCCTTCGCCCACTCACCGCACCTCTCAAAAACAGTGATAGCACTGTTGAGCGTCACCACATTGGCTTCGACTTCGAAAGAGTCCATGTCTGCCAAAAGCTGTAGCGCCACCAACCACTGCTCCCCTCGGCCACAGGTGCTGATAGCAGCACTATAGCTGACGACATTGGGGGTCACTCGTCCAGCCTGCATGTCTTGAAGCAAAGCTGCGACACTTCGCCACTTGCCTTCCATCTCGCACCCAAAGATTGCGCTACTGAAGGTGATCACATTTGGCTTCAAACCCTCTTCCCCCATCAGACTCAAGAGGCCAAGAACCGAAAGCCAGCGGCTGGAAGTCGCACATGCACTTGCCACACTGCTGTAGGTGACCACATTTGCAGCCACGCGCTCCATAGCCAGCGCTTTCAGAAGACTTACGGCCAGCGACCACCGGCCGACTGCCTCACAGGAGCTCACGGTGCTGCTGAAGCTAAAGACATCCCGGAGCACCGTAGCTTTCGGCATGTCTCCCAGGAGACCGAGCGTCCTCTCCCAACCACCCCGGCACGATTGGCTCGCTGCCAGGACCCTGTTGAAAGCAATGGTTCTTGGAGCTCTTGTCGCCGCAATGGACACCAGCAGTCTGCATGCAAGACGCCACTGGAGAGCTTGTCCCGAGGCACAGATTGCACTCTCAAAGCTATGTCTTGGCGGAGATCCACTCGTTGCCTGGCCCAATAGCAAACCAAGTGCATCTGTCCATGCGGCTCCGGCACGGACGCTATTCTTTAGGCCTCGATTCGAAGACATAGCCGGACACCCTCACTGGCGTGCCAGAGAAGGCAATCACCATGGTTCAAGATGGGCACCGTCACTCTGAGCAAGCCGATGGGCACGGTGAATGTGAATGTGTGCCACCGCCCTCACATTTCACAATGTGCTTTTAGAAACCCAGCGGCCCATGAGGCATCCAAAAACGAACCGCACTCTATTGCGTTCGGGTTTGGAGCTACCTGCTTGACCCCTTTGACAGGCGATGCGTGCGAAGAGTAAAGCAGGTGGCCAACGAGCTGCCAAGAAAGTCCAAGCACCGTCCATGTCGTGACTCCGGAGGCTGTCCGTCCGAGCGCCAAGCCCATGCGCTTGTTTCCCGGCCAGCCTTCCATGACCGCCACTTCGGGCCTGCAAGGGGGTCCTACAGTCCTAGATTGTCTGTCGCCTATCGTGCTTTGGGAGCCCGACCCAACGGCCGGTCCGACGGATTTCAGCTTCCTGACACCAAACCTGGCAAGAGAAAGATAGATACAACATGGATCAATCTCCCTTGGCTTCTCGAAGCAACTCCAACCCTAACTAATCTCAAAGGCACAGCTGAGGACAGCACCGCGGATTGGAGCAGAGAGGGTTAGCCTGCCAGGGGATACTCAACTGTGTTAATTCGCTTCACGTGGCAGCCACTATGCCGGGCATCGCCCACTGTTTCCCACAAGCTCCGAAACGAGTCTGCTCTAGCTCTAGCATAGGCGCCCCTCCCCCCCCCGGCCCATGCATGACCTCGGTCATGGAATAGGCCGGCAAAACTGTCGCCTGGAAGAAAGCGACTTGAAAGTTCTTTGTAGCCAGGCTCGAGACACATGCATGGCGCCGGAAGGGCCAGAAGAATGAGCAACAGCCACGTCCAAACCAGACCCCGAACAAGAATCGAAATGGCACTCGGACACAATATCTCACAGCGAGCCCGATTCCAAAACCGTGTCGTGTCATGACTCGGGTCCTTGAAAAACTCTTCCATCTGCTCGGCAAGGCTAGGCCTGGGGCATGTCCGGGGCGAAAACGGACAAGCCGAAGTATCGGGGCAGTGTTGCAACAGTGGTTGACAGGTTGCCGACAGAAGCGCGGCCGAGTCATTGCGGATGACGCGCAGCGGGCTCCTCGGCCGGACACACAGAGACCGCTCCGAGGAACCAAGGAGCAGAAACTAAGGCTTTGACTCGAAGTTCTTTGCTTCCTGCCCAGTGCCCCCTTCTTACGACTGGCCGCTCGTCCCTCCTCACGGACACTCTGGCGGCTTAGCCGTTTTCGCCTTGGCCAGCGTCATCAAAGACATGTGGTGGGCAGGCACCGCCGAGTACGAGGTGGGCCTCGGAACTCACAGAAGCCGCCAGGCACCGGTAACCGCAAAGTTGTCACATGCACAGCATTCGATGGCAGATTCCAGCCTTTACACTATGCTGACCAATGCCGTTACTTGAAAGACGGCACGCAAGCTAGTTTGTCCTCTTGAATGCACCTCCCCCTTTCTGCGCGCTTGCATGCGCACCTTTTTGAGATTTTGGCTACACATGGTTACACTACTCTGGGTCTGCACACCTTGCAGGCGGGCTGAGCTTCTGACAAGGGCTCTTTGGACATTGCCGCGAAAAAGCTGTGGGCCTGTCAGACTGAAAAATCCTGAACACAACTCCGGCATTTAACCATCCAAGGTTTCTGTTTCTGCCTGATACTGCCCAGGCAGTGCAATAAACTTTGCGCCACTGTACCTTGGAGCAATGACAGTTCAGGGGCTTCTTGTCCAAAGGGTCTTGGGTAGCACCAGCTGAACAGCCAAAACGCGCAGACATGAGAAGATTCTCCATCAAGCCAGCGATGTGGAACATTGGCCTCGGCAAACGAACCGTGCTTCAGCTGGCAATTCACATGCAGAGCTTGTTTGCCGTCATCTCAGGGCAAAACATAGTGTTGATGAAGACATCATCAGGGCCAAGTAGATTGGCGGCTGCATGGCACATACCACCAGTTGCCATGCTTTCGTGCCTCTTCGAGTGTGTCCTACTTTCGTGCCACACAAGCTCAAGCCTGACCCTCACTCTCAAGCCCGTGACGTGATTGGCACGATCTTCGGCTTCTTCGTCGTGCCGGAAGTGTGCAACACCAGGCAAACCTTCGAATGCGGTGAGGCTGCTCGGTACTGCCTGTTAATTGCTTGGAGGCGTCTTCGAGTGCCGCGCATGTTCTCGCTTCACTGTCTCGAGTGGAGGACCTAACCTCAGGTAGATGGGACAACTGTAGCCTAAGCCTACTGTTCTCGTCTGTGGCCACCTCCGTACACGCACCAGGACCGTGGCTTTTCACCCGTCAAGGGCTTCCCTGCTGCATGCTTTTCGATCGTAAAGAGCCCTGCCACCTCTGGCCTGAGCACTTCTACGTAAGCAATCTCCGTTCAGCAAAAGTTCTTTGGTCTCTGCATGCTCCAGAAACTCTATCGCGTCGCTTGTGCAGGGGATCCGGCGATGGGATCAGTTGAAGAATTATTTGAATCTTCTTTTTTCTGGCCTGTGCTTCAATAGTCTCAAGGTGCACGACTGCTCATGCGCCATGGTAGGGCACTTCGTACAAAAGGCCAACATGTTGAGAGACAGTGCTGGAGCTGCCTGCGCCACTGCTATGGTAGTTGCCTCGGCACGAGACTGGAATCTTCCTTGCTAGGACTGCGCGGCGAAGGGGGCTTCTTGGCACAGGGCCGCTTTGTCTTCGGCATCCAGGCCATCTGCTTTCTGGACCACCAGGCCCTGCAGGACAAATAAGAAGAAGCTGATTGTGTTCCATGGGAACGGGTCTTCGAGTAGCGGGAGCAGGGTTAGCAACAGGCGACCATTGCACTCAGTTCGAATTTTCCTTCTCAAGGCACGCAGTAGGATGCTTCTGCTCCATTGCGAGGTTCAGGCCTGCTACGTAACCTCTACAGCTTTGCAAGTCACTTTGAGTAGCTAGGCTTTCGGCTGGCTCAGTTATCAGGACTTAAGCCCAAACATCAAAGGACAGCTTACATCACGCCCGTCACTCAATCAACAGAATCTCGAGGTCAGGATCTTCCGTGAGCTTCGGCTCTTTGCCTTACAGGGCAAGTCGTCGTACTCGAAGTCGAACTCATCCGCCTGAGCATTCTTGCGAAAGCCTGCCCTGGGTAGCGCTGTCTCGCTTCAGTCCCCAGCCCGCAGATACAGGTTCAACGGCGCGACGGTGCAGCGAACTGCGAAGGCCTCCGGCAGTGTCGGCTACGACTTTGGGCATAGAGAACATGCTGAGGAATCTGCCAAGTAGGCCACTGCAAGCTCTGGTCCCGTCGGGAAAACTAGACAAAGCCGGTCCTGCATGAAAAGCTCCCTTCACGGTTGGCGATACTCTCTGCAAGGGCCCACTCCTCGCGACCCATCCCTGGGATGTCGTTTCTTTCATCAACGATGAACGCCTGCCATTGATTTAAGTTGGTTCATTCACCGGACGTGCGCCGATCTTGCCTTGAGCTCTTTGAAACTCAGTGGACGTCTGCCATCTGTGGAGAAAAGGAACGGCTCGTCCTCACCAAGCCGACTCTGCAGCATGTAGCTGAAACACTCGAACCCGACCCTTCACGTCCACTGCATCTTGGGGGAGGTTCATGCTACCAGTTCCACCCATGCACATCTCAAACATTGGCAGACCTTGTCTGGCAGAAAGTCCCAAAAGGTCTTCCAGTCCCCATCTGCAGGGCGAGAAGCTCCAAGCAAGCATCCGTGTGTGTGTGTGTGTGCGCACACACAGACGGTCTGGAAACAGTCGAGACTCGAAGATTCAAGAACAGCTGAAGCGCCTACGTAGTCGGTGGCCATCTTGTGCGCCTTCGGGTCGTAACCTGCAGGAAGGAAAAGCAAGCATCCAAAAAACGAAAACATGCTTCCCAACGTCGACCCGACTGCTAAGGGCTCCGAGGCTTGGACACGACTGTGCCGGCATGACGGGGCCGATATCCTTGGTACTGAGCCGAGACTATGCTTTGCTTTAGCACTGCCTGGGTGCCCCAGATCCGAGGGCGGAGCATGCGCCTGGACGGCGCCGCCCATATCTTGAGCCTCCATGGTGAAGCGCGGCCCTGCCGAAGCGGATGTCGAAGCCTTCTCGGAAGTCCATGTGCTTCTTGACTCTTGGACATGCCGGCCGTTTTTCTGATCTTCGCATGTGTAGCCGCTAAGTCCTGCTCTGGTTGCTGAGCGAAGCAAAAGCTGCAACACGCGCATCATCCGAACAGTTTGGCTGACTGCAACGACTTTCCAACAGCCACAAACTCACTGGGACGGCAAGGTCACCAATGCAAACCGCCCGATTTTCGTCGCGACCCCTTCGATTTCCATGTTGCTAACTATGCATTAAAGGGATCCTATTCGAAGCTCCGGCTTAGAGGCCGACAGCAGGGATCGCCTGGCGAGAAGCCGATGCGACTTCAGGGCGCCTTGTTCCTACCTGTTCTGAGTTGCAGGCGACGAGTCCGAAGACAACAGTGGTCAAGGAGCAGGCCAAAAGTATCGCACCAAAGCGATCGGCAAATTCCTGACGATACTTACTTCTCTCAGGAATAAGCACTGTGTTCCGGCGCCCCAAACATCGGTCCTCCACTCGGACATATTGCTTGCCTTGCGAGCCGCTTCGAGGAAAGAGCGAGGAAGGGAGCTGAGTGGCGGTTGAAGGGAAAGAGCACCCTATCCCGGCCGGGATGGTAAAGCCGAGGCGCCCCCGGACTTGAAGATTCGATTCCTCTTCCACTGCTTCAGGCACGCATGGAAGAGCAGCACCAGAGAGGCGAAGCCAACCTCGAGAACGGACAGTTTGAGACTTTGTACGCTTGGGGCCCTTAGTCAGGGCTTCAGCGCCTTCGGGTTCAGGGTGCAAGGAGGGGAAAGCTGGAGCTGACAAGTGGCAACAAGGCCGCAAACATCTGTCGCAGCAGACCTGGAGGAAGCCATCATGACCTGCGACACTCCACTTCAGAAACGGTGTAACCTACACTGTTAGTCAACTGAACCGAGTTGCAGCAGCGGTTGCCGCGAAGACTGTCGACAGCTTGGCCTTATGTTGCTCACCCGCACGACGGCTTGCACGTTGCAAGGCTCAGCACCGTCCAACCGCCTGAAGCCCAGTGAAGAGTCCAAGTGGCCCAGTGAATAAAGGTTCGCTCAGTGGAAAACCACACCTGCAGCGCACCGCTCTGTCCGATGATGTCGAAGACCCTCCAAGCAGCAAGGTACAGATCGGCTCCTGCCGCGCACCTTCGGCTCCACCTTCACTGTCGGCATGGATGGATTGCCTGAAACATCTGACAACACATCCGGAAGTTACCTGACTTGAAGCTGGTCTGGGCAACCTGGCAGCAACGTTATCAATCAATCCCATGGGCCGTCACGACATGCTTGGGCTACCGTCTGTAGCTGAAACATCGGAGCCAGATATCAGTGACATGACATTGACCCGAAAAAACATAAGAACAAAAAAACAGTCGAGCGATCAAGGCAACGAGGAGTGCGTTTTACTCCCGCTCAGTCGGAGTTCTGAGTCGCGACGGACAGCAGTTCTTGGCTGAGCTTCACGAAACCCAGACTCAGTCCGAGCATTCTTCGTCATTCCGTAAGCGGTGGTTTGCACCATGCAATTCAGGTTATCTGAATCGGTGAGACTTCAAAATCAATAATCAACCGCAGGTGACGCGGTGCAGCTTGGCTGCCAGCGTCGGGAAGATACTTATATGAAGGACTGGAACGAGAGCCAAGGTCAGACTTCCACGAGATCTTCGTCGTCGCTCTGGCCGTGCACGCTTGCAACCGTCACAACCCCGGAAGAGGGCTCACCGCACGACTCGCCACTCTCCGGACTCTTCAGGCTCGCAGCCTTGAAGGGACTCCGGCCGAAGAGCGCCCGCACGACTGGGGCGCCAAGGCGTGGAACAGCAGCAACCCGGGCGGGGCCTGCAGCGGATAGGCCAACGACCACGGAGTTCACGAAAAGGACGTAGAAGGTCTCGTAGCTCGGACCACTGAAAAGGCCACTGTATGTTAAGACGACGGGAAGCAACAGAAGTACCTGAGTCCTTTCTGCGAAAGCCTTGCGATGATCAGGCATAAGGACAAAAAGCAGGTAGAAGGTCACCGCCTCCAACGCAGCTCCCACAAACACCACCCAGCGCAGCCAATGTGCCATTTCTTTGTCATCGTGTTGCAAGATCCGGCCAATCCATATTTGGTTTGTGTTCGTCACCCACCACATCAGACTCACAGCCAGAATGCTGCGGCTCCAAGTTGAAATGTCCCCAAGTGGCCCGGTGTACTTGGTGATCTCTTGAAGGTCCTTCGAGAAGAGGTTCATGTCCACCAGGACTTGCACAGCATGATTCACCATGTCTTGCTGTCCCTGGTCTTCGATCTCCTGACAAGCACACAAACCGCATCTCATCATGCGGTTCTCACGTGCAGTCGTCCTGCCTACAAGATTCGCTGAAGCTAACTTTTGATGCCGCTGGTTGATGACAAACATCATCAATCAACATCATCATCTTCTTCATCATCATCAGCTGTGGCATCGTGGCCTCACCCTGACTGCGCAGCCCTCCGATAGTGTCCTTTTGGATGCGCTTCCCATCCGACATGTTGGCGCTGTTGGCCGCCTGGATGCCTTTGAAGCCGGCCTTCAGCTGTGCCGTCTGCTTCTTTCCACTGATCGCCAAGAGACGATCCATCTCTAAGCCGGCCATGAGGCACACTGCCACGGTCATAAAGACCATGTTGTTAGACCTCTTGAAGCCTTTCCGATAGCACAGCGTAATTCGGTAGAGGGCACACAAGGCACCACAAACATAGATTGCCACTTGGAGTATCTTTCGGTCATGCCTGTTCGTCTTGTACAGGAAGACTAGGACGAAGAGGCAAACAAGTCCTGCTGCTTGGGAAATTAGTTCGACAACTCGTGTTTGATCTTCCGAATCTGGAGGCAGCTGGCCGACAAGTAAGAAGCCAAGCCCGTGAAAAGCACATCCGGCAAAGAGGTTGCGCAGCACTCGAGGCCAGAAGTGTGGAACCGGTGCCATGGCGGTACGAATAGGCTTCTCCAATCGGTATGCCAAGAAAGCTTCGTAGACGCACCAGATTCCTTGGCTGTACACAATGAAGACTTTTACCTCCAAGCCGCATGCCCATCACTTTTGGCACAACGAAGCACGGACTGTGTTTGTCAGTTTCTTTGTCGTTTATGTTCATTTCTTAGCTGTCTTCGTGCTGCGTTGTGGGCTTCTGAACATTACATGGTGTTCATGACTTTCGTCCTCGTTCTCATGGAACTTATTTTGGCGCAGGTGTTGGTGATTTTGTGTCTGCCTTTTTGGTTTGCAGGCTTTGAAAATCTCGTAGAGCCTATGTAACCTCAAGAGAACCCTCGTGCTTCCCCACTTCCCCAGCCTGGAGGATTCCTTCAAGCTGGGGCCAGGTCTGCAAGAGTCCCTAAAGTAAGGAACTTGTTGCTCAGGGTCTATGTCAGAAGGAGGCTTCCGTACTTTCTGAAACTAGCGAATCGGCTTTCGAGGGGGTATCTGATTTGTTTTTTGATCACTAAACTGTTTAGAGGTTATAGCGCATCGACACGAGCACCAAATCCTACACGCCGCCCGTAAAGCGATATGGCCTGGCCAACCCCGGACACTGAAGCTACCTATCTCCCTTCCAGGAGTTTGAGTTGACAGGTATGGGTATACAGATTAGAGCTCTTGGTTAGAGACGGTAGTGGAGGGCTCATGGCTTGGAGTGTAAGATTTCGTTGTAGTGCTTGCTGCGCCAACGAATTTTACAAACAAGACTGTCAAAGACTTGTTGAACTACGCGAACACCCGACACTTAAATTCCAGACGAGTATTCAAGCAGCCTCATCCTGAATTGATTGAAATGGTGCTTACATATATAGCAACAACAACTGCTTGTGATCGGTACATGAAAAATAAGCTGTCAAAAAGGCACCCAACTGAGATGCTAATTTGCTTGATGACGACACCTGGAGTCGCATGTCCTTGCAACTGGGCCTGATTGAGGGTGTTGACGCTGCCTGAGAAGATTTATTTGTCAACATGACACCGGATCACGCGTAATGGTAGGACGAGCTATCATACAAGCTGATTTCCGTTCACATGAAACCAAATACGTGTTGAGGTAGTGAGATATAGGTGAAGGTACGCATCATGATGACAATTATTTACAAGATCTGGCCAACAACCACATAAGACTTGAGGGTATGTGAATGTGATGATAACTAACATCAATGGTAGGGTGCAAAAATGCACGGATTGTAAGCAGCACGTACTGAAAATGAATATTCGTGTTTGGATGGTATGGGTTTCATATAAGAAAAGAAAGGGATCACAAGCAATACTCCGTATCATTCTTGTGTTGGATTGCTTCGTGTGTTAGTGCAGGGGTTATAGGCAGTACTTAGCATGGTTGTTCGTGTTTGGACGGATAGTAGGTAACAAGCAATACTTCGTAAGATTTTTCGTGTTCGGATCTTGTGGGTTGCAGGGGAATGAACGGGTTATAGGCAACGTATGACGATCTGCCTTTGGACGGTCTGGTGCAATGTCAAAAGGTTTGTAGGGCCATACTTAGCATGATGCTCTGTTCCCTGCATGGTACAAGAACTATAGTATAAAAAAGGCAATTCCTTGGGGGGCTGATTTCACCGCTCCAAAATTGGCGGTCTACAGCAAGTCTGTGAGTCTGTAGATGGGCGTAAGGGAGGGCTGTGAGCGGTAGGTCTGGTAGGTGGGGCCTGACGACTTTACAAGCAGCGCACAGAAGCGATACTTAGCATGATTATTAGTGTTTGGATATTGCGGGCTTCCAAATTTTTTTTTCTTCATGTATTCTGTTCTTTACATGTGTATTTCTGTCTGTATCTCTGTCGTTATGTTCTTCTTTGATTGTTTTCGTTCGTCATATATGTATCTGTCTCTGGCTTTCTGGCTTTCGTTCGCTCTTTCGTTATTGCGTTCTTTCTTTCTGTCTTTTCGTTATTTATGTCTTTATTTCTTTCGCGCTTTGTTTCTTCCTTTCTGACTGTATTCCTTTATTTCTCTCCCTCTTTCCTTCTGTGTTTGTGTATTTCTTGATTTTTCTGTGCGCCTTCGTCTCCTTTTCCATCCCTCCTCCACCCCGCAACCAAACCAAAGCACAAGATCAAAAAACTTACCGAAAAAAGCATACAAGTAAAAATACCCTACCCCAACCAACGACTCAAAGCACTGAAATGCCGGCAAGGCTAGGTAAGGCAAGCAAGATTCTCGTGTAAATGCTCACCCTCTGGTTTGGTACGACCAACATCTGCTTTGACGACGCGAGGGCTTTGGCAAAGGGAGACTCGGATGGAGACGTGATCAGGCCCCCAATGTCCAAATTTTGCGGGTTGGACAGAAAGCAGACGTATGCAGCTTTCGCACCACTTGGCCAGGAGTTGGTGACTTTGTCCACAAACTCGAATATTCCTTCCGACCATGCATGTGTGATGAAGAGATCGCAATCCATGCCAGCCGGATGCTTCATGAGCGCCCAACTCGCATTGCCGGCTTTCTTCGTCACAGTCTTGATGTACTGCTCCGTGACAGTGTACATCGACGGCCCTGTGACAACATCCCAGGCATCAAACGGATCTCGGTCAGTGGGTTTGATGCGACCGTCAGCAATAGCCTGTAGAACGAGTCGACGAAACTCGTGTATGTCAGCAAGCGTCCTCTTACGCTGGGAATAGAAACCGAAAACATGGGCATGGATCATGGTCGTCTGTCACTAAATCCGCAAACTCTGCCCTTCCGAACAGCCTTATTAAGTTAAGCCAAAGCTCACACTCCACCTGTGCATCTCCACTGTGCTGTGCAGATGTGCACCATCAAGTTGGACTGGATTCTCCTCCATTGCCTTCTCTCGCTGCGAGGGCATGCCGTAAGGTGAGTTGGAACGATTGATAAGCCAGCTGCACACAAGAACACCGACGATGCCCATCGCCAAGAGAAGAGGACCCGCTACCTGAACATACATATGATCCCCAGTTGGCACCGGGCCCGCGATTGGCTCCGAGCAGCATCGGAAATGATAGTGCGAAGACCAGAAAAGCATCTTGGTGACGCGGGGCTGAAAGCCCTTCACACAGACACAGGGCTCGAGAATCGTGCCAGCATAGCAAGGCCCCTCCCACCGGCTGGTGTTGCCTTAGTCAGTGTTGAAGCACTCTCGGAGACAGACACAATCCAAGAACCTTCAACAGCTAACTGGGCTCCGGGCACGTCTCGATACCTGCAACTCATTGCAACTCAGCTCATACAAACAGACAGACAGCTGTCTCCAAGCATCCTTGCCTCCAAGCTCGGCCCCGTTGGGGCAAACGTCAGCATCCGAGGAGACCACCACGAAGATGTCCCCGTATAAGAAAACGAACCAAACCAGACAAATGCCTCCGTTCTGACAGCTGCTGTAGCGGAAAACCTATCTGCACAGACTCCCCGTCCCACATACACGGAGCCTCCCAGAGTTGCCAGCACAAGCTGCCAGACGCCCCCACGCCATCCCTGCTGCCACATGGCGGAAATCGTGGTGTGCGTTATTCTGCTTTTGTGTGCTATGTGCAGGGTGGCATAGGCAGAGTCATGTCGATTTGTAAGTCCCCGCGGCAACACACGCGATCATGCAATCTGGCACAGCGCAAACCCTATTCTTGGACAAAAATGAAAAGGACCAATGTTACATCCCGCCAAATTGGAACCGTCAGCCTATTGTTTATGGCAAGATCACAAGACTAGTAACAAATTGTATTTTTACAACTCGACCAGAACAGCTCATTGCTGGACAAGCTGTTGCATGGTCGAGAACAAGTTGAAGGGGCTGTGGCGGTGCGAAGCCCTCTGCACAGGCCGCTGGTGCGACTGAAAGAACGTGCAGACGAAGAGCTTCCGCAAAACACAAGCAAGCCGTGAAGAGTTTTACCCTTGCGGCATTTCTAGCACAGTGCATCGGAACCAATCCCTGCGCAACAACCCAAAACAAAAACTCTTGTCCATCGTTCAGAATGCTTCTGGCAGGATGACAAATGCCTAATGAAAGCAGCGAAGGCAATATGTTTGCACCAAAACAAACAACAAGCTTTCACAACTGCTGTTACCATGGAACAAAATTCAACGCTGCATGCAAACAACATGAACCCTTGCAGGACGGAGTTGTTGCTTTCTGTTTTCGACCACCGGGCTTGCACGAAGCAGAATTTTCTGCCAAGCGCGATGGACTATAAAGTTAAAACCTCGATTCAGCGGACACACGTGGAATTAAAAAAACGAACCAGCAAACGAACTGTTGTCAAAGTTCGTCCACTCTGCACACAGTCTGCTGATTTTTGTCTGTAACGGACACCCACTCACTCTTCAAACGATGTTTCGACACTTGCAAACCAGCCACAGATGTTGTAGAACACACCTGTTTAAATATCCTTGTGAAAGGTGAATTCTTGCTTTGGTGGCTGCTATGCACGTGGTCATGTGTGGTTTTATCTTCCCACAGACGCCTCTCAGGTTCTGAGACTCTAGAAACGATCCAAGTACACATACCGCACAAGGCACCCGCCAAGGCAACCTTTGCGGATGACAAGGTGCAAATCCAATCACCCTCAACTGCCAAGGAGAAATGAGTGATTCAACCGGTCCAAGGGCATGTCTACAACGACCTGCTCTTGAGCGAAGAATCGAGCAGGCCCAAAAGCTTGAATTCTTGGGAGTATCGCTTCTGAACTGCATCTGCCATACCACTACCAGAGAGAGCCTGTGTTTCCAGCCACCGCTCTTCGACAACAAGAGAGTTAGTGTCCATCCATTCTGGGTTCTCAATGTTGTTGTTCTTCTTCGGAGCCTCGGAGACTTCCAACCTGCTTCTTTGGACGACTGTAGCTGGTGCAGCGTCGTCTGTCTTCTACAGGCAGGTGTTTCGCCCGCAAGTCGGCAGCAGAGGCGGCAAGATGCACAAGAGTTGCGAACATTCCGAAGTTTTACCAGAAGTTCACTGTTAGGCCAGCGCTTCTGGGACTTTGCTTTGGCTGCTCTTCAAACTTCAAAAGAACAAAATTTTGGAGGCTTTCAATCTTCCAAACAGTTTAACCGTTCCAAGCCAAACAAACCACTTGTTTCAATTTTCAACCCAGATTCGAACCTAGGTTCAATTAGGTTCAATTCAACTTGGAATGAACCTGGATTCAAACTTTTCTGAATAAAAGAAAAGTTTGACCTGGGTTCAACTCCAGGTTCGACTTCCCTTCTTGGATCTCAGTGCTGCTCTTTGGGCACGAAGAAGTTCACCCTTCTTTTCTTTATTTTTTCTTAAAATTCGAGAATTTTCCAAGAAATTCATTATTGATTGAATCTGTGTTGAACCTGAATTGAACTGATTCTACTTATTGAAAACGTTTTTCTGTTCTTCTGATCGGAGAAGGTGCTGCTGGCAAAAAGACGGAAGGGTTGGAAGAACTTAAAATGAAGGGCACTAAAATTTCTAAAAGGCACGAACCTTTACAGTGTGGGAAAGTTGCAACCAAGTTCTTATTCTGAGAAAACAGCAGCAGTAGCTGTGCATCACAAATTCGAACCTTGCGAAATCCAACCAAGTTTGCATCTTTTTTGTTATCCAGAGTTTTCCAACCGCCAGAAATCACCAATAAACCTCTCTCTTATGAAGCGGGGTGT
>CAJNDV010000508.1:0-15835 GCA_905221635.1 Symbiodinium sp. CCMP2456
TCCCGCCACGGGAAAGGCATGAAAGCATTCCTTTCAGGGGTCGAAAAAAACCGTGCCCTTTGCAAATCCCTCATCCTACTTATAGGCCTACGTAAACCTGCTCACTAACTCCACTGCCTTTTTTAAGTGAGCCAGCAGGGTTTCGGGAAGCACTGAAGCCATTTCACGTAAGACTCCCAACATCCTTAGATCCCTAAACGCCTAAACCCTCAACACTCTGTATCAAATGTGTTTAAACCTTATATGCATTTGTTGGGAAATTGTTTTTTCGGTTTTTTTTCGCCAGCTTCCAATGAAGGAACCACCATATTCCAACGAAGCCGGGCCCTTCGTTGGAATCTGGCGATTTCGCCAGCGAAGAAATCTCAATTTTTCCAACGAAGGGCCCGGATTCGTTGGAACGTGCCCTAAACCCTAAACCCTAAACCCTAAAGATTTCGATCTCGCCGCGAAATCGCCGTATTCCAACGAATGCCCGGCCTTCGTCAAAAAAATGGCCACTTCGGCGATTTCTTCGGAAACATTGTCGGAATATGGCGATTTCGGAGGTTTCGCCGGCAATTACCATTTCCAGGGCTGTATCATAGGGTTTAAGGGCTATTCTGGGTGCTGTTACGGGCTACTCTGGCTGTATCATAGGGTTTACGGGCTACTCTGAGGCTGTATCGTAGGGTTTAAGGGCTACTCTGGGGCCGTATCATAGGGTTTAAGTTTACGGGGCTACCTTGGAGCCGTATCACACCCTAAACCCTAGACCCTAAACCCTGAACCCTAAACCCTAAACCCGAAGGGTTTAAGGGCTACTCTGGCTTGGGGCTTAAAAATTTCGGGCCTAGGCTTGGGGCTTCGTTTGGGGCTTTGGGGTTTAAGGCTTTTCCGCCTAAGGTTTTTGAGGCTTGGGGTTTAGGACCTGGGTTTTGGGGGTTCAGGGTTTAGGATTTCAGTCTGAGGGTTTAGTAAACGCAACATGGCTTCCTATTAATATGGGAATCTTGGATGATTTCGGGAGCTGAGCTCGACTGGAAGTCGCCCGGTCTGGAGCCTAAACCCTAAACCTAAACCCTAAACCCTGAACTTTTAACCCTAAACCCAAAGCCTAGGCGCCTAAATCCCTAAGCGCCTGAACCCGTAAACCCCTCAGCCACAAACCCCGAAGCCCCCCAAACCCTAAACCCCAAACCCCCAAACCCTAAACCCCGAACCCTAAACCCCGAACCCTAAACCCCGAAACACCCCGAACCCCTAAACCCAGAAACCCCCCAAACCCCCGATGCCCCAAACCTTTGAGGATCGCCTGGCCTACCGTCCTCCTGCCGCCCTACTGGCAGCCGAAAGGCGCGCTTCTGGGGGCCTAATTACTAAGGCCCCTATATTACGGTTTAGGGTTGGGGGGTTAAAGGGGTTAGGGCCCGAAGAATAAACTCCCTGCCCCATGAGAGTTCCTTCGGAGCCATACATAGGTTATTGTATGATGGTCCCTAGTTGGGGTTTAGAAGTTGGGGTCCGGGGTTCAGGTTTGGGGTTTAGAGTTTCGGGTTGGAGGGCTTAGAATGTCTGGTTATGGTTTAGGATTTCTGGGTTAGGGTTGAGGGTTTAAGGTTTAGTCTTGGCTCATCACCGAACAGAAAGCAATATCTCTCCTGTGTAGACGCATGAAGGGCCTATCCCAACCCTTAAGCCCCACATTGATGTTCCCTGAACGCTAACCCGTAGACCCGCAAAATTATGAATCGTAAAATAGTAAACCTCAAAGCGCAAAGTCTCGAAGCCCCAAAACTGAAACCCCACGTCCTGACAACTCCCAAATTTCTGCCCTCAAAGTCTTTAGCCTTAAACCATACGCCCTCAGCCCTAGGAACAAAAGTCCCCGCCCCCCGAACCCAAGACACAAACTAACACCCTAGGCCCTAAGCCTCTTACCCTATTAACGAGCCCCCCCAATCCTGTCCCTGAAGACCTACGGCCGCAGCCCGCCCCAAAAAATCACCTCGAACTGCCCAAACCCTGACCGTTAAATTTCAACCCTAAACCCTAAACCCTAAACCCTCAAAGAGAAAGAACCAAGACTGCAGAAGAAGAGTAGATTACCGAAGCAGACGCCCTCAGCCCTAAATCCAAAACCCCATACCCACAACCTTAAACCCCAAAACCCCTAAACCTAACAACAGCCCCAAGCCCTACAGGAAGTCGGGCCTCCGTCGAGATCCTGGCAGAGGCGCGAGCCGCAGGAAGACCATGGGGGGGGGGGGGGTTTAGGGTTTAGGGTTTAGGGGTTCAGGACTTAGGCTTTAGGGTTTAGGGGCTTCCATGTAATGTATGGGTCGTTCTCTAAAGTCGGGTCCCTTGCATGGTCCTGTTTATAACGGTGCCGCCTTGTTTCGGTGACCTGAAAAAGGACCCTAAGTTGGGAACTACCTATACAATGAAGCTTAAATAGTACCACTATTTCATGAGGGTTCGTCAGGGCTTAGGGTTCAGAGTTTACGGTTTAGGGGTTTGGGGGTCTCAGTATGCCTTTAGGATAACATGCACCCGCACCCTATCCTGTGCCTGTACTAGCTAGATCCAGCTAGATGTTTTGAAGTAAACTCGCCCTGATGAACCGGTTAACGAGGCCCAGTAACCAACAGCTTAGTGGAAAACGTGTAGAACAGCCATGTATCCTTGCAGAAGCCGAACTCTAAGCCCCCCAAGTCCTAAACCCAAAACCCTAAACCGCAAACCCCAAACCCCAAACCCTAAACCCCAAACCCGAAACCCTAAACCCCAAACCTCACTCCCCAAACCCTAAACCCTAAACCCTAAACCCAAATCCCCAAAGCCCGAAACCCGCCAACCCCAGAGCCAGCATGCCAGCCGCACCCGAAATACTCAAAGCCCTAAGTGCTTAGCCCGGAACCCAAACCTGTAAGCCTATTAGGGCGTTTAGGGCTTGGTTTGGGGGGCTTTTAGGGTTTTTAGAGTTTTTAGGGTTTAAGGTTTTAGGCTTTTTAGGGTTTGGGGCTTTTAGGGTTTAGGGCTTTTAGAACTTTTAGGGCCTTTAGGGTTTAGGGTTCAGGGTTTAGGGTTCGAAATTCTACACCATCAACTTCAAGACTCCACAAGCGCGAGGTGCCCCTCGCTGGTATCGGTTCGGAGTTGTTGGTGGGTGTGCCGCTGCTCCTCGAGGTCGCAGTCTTTTTGGATACGATCTCAAAGGTTCTTGGGTTCTTTCAGAAGTTTTTGTTTTTGCCTTCATGGATGTAGCGATACAGCTCACATTGACCTCAAAGGTTCTTTCAGAGTTCTAGAAGTGTTCTGTAGGCCCAGAGACTCCACTACCCCTTAATTAAGGAATATACCTTAAACCTTATAATTCAAGGTGTATTCCTTAATTAAGGGGTTTTGGAGTCTCTGGGTGGTGTGGGATCCCCTAAACCCTAAACCCTAAACCCTAAACCCTAAACCCTAAACCCTAAACCCTAAACCCCTAAACCCTAGGATTTCGGGTTCAAGGGTTTGGGCCCATTCTTCGGGTTTTGGGGTTCAGCCTTCGGGCCCGGTGTTTCGAGTTTCGGCCTATGGTTTCGGGTGTGGGTTTAGAGTTCAGGGTTTAGGGTTTAGGGTTTAGAGTTTAGGGTTTAGGGTTTAGGGTTTAGGGTTTAGGGTTTAGGGTTTAGGGTTGAGGGTTGAGGGTTCCGGGTCCAGGAGTGTCGATCCTTCGCCTCTGAAACTCTGCGACAACTCAAACTTCACAAGCCCTCACACGCCTAAGTGCCAACGGTGAAGGCTTGGAGCCCGTAAACCACCAAACCCCCAAACCCTAAACCCTCAAACCCCTTAAACCCTAACCCCTAAACCCCAAACCTTGCGTTTTTCGCTTCTCCCTGGCATGGTTGTTCCCACAGACACCCCGAGAAGTCAAGCAGGACTCCTTATTGTCTAACATTTGGGCCTTTATAATTAGAATAGGGCTTGGGGGTATATTAATTATACTATAATTGTAATAAGGAGCCCCCAAAAGCCCTATTCTAATTATTAAGGCCTCGATATTGCCAGCTTTCCTGGGCAGCATGAGGCTAAAGAGAGATCAAACTTTAAAGCTTAAAGCCTAAGCCCTAAACCCTAAGCCCAAACCCCGAACTTCTAGACCCTTAGCCCTAGGATGCAGCTGAATCAGGCAATCTCCAGATTTCTGGCTGCTTTTATCCCGTCCAGCGGGCGGTGTTCAGAGTTTAGGGTGGAGGCTTTAGAGATCTATGCTTTTGTGGCGCAAGGTTTAAGTAGTAGAGTTTAGGTTTCTGTCAAGCCTAAACCCTCAACCCAAAAATCCCCATGCCCTGCAAACCCTAAGCCTTCAACCGAAGGCCTAAACGGGTCATATGCAGTAAGGTACCCTAAACCCCCACCTAAACCCCAAACCCAGACCCTAAACTCCCTAAACCCTAAACCCTAAACCCCAAACCCCAGACCCTAAACTCCCTAAACCCTAAATCCGAAGCCCTAAACCCTAAACCCTAAACCCTGAACACTAAACCCGAGGCTTTAGGACCGGGGATGGAGCAAGTGGACCTTCGCCGCGGAATCCGCGGCCACGAAGCAAAAGCTTGAGCTTCATCCGGTCTGGGGTTTAGGGTTTAGGGCTTTTAGGGTGTAGGGTTTAGGGTTTGGGGTTTAGGGTTTAGGGCCGATAAATGAATGAGCGGATATAAAGGGTTTAGGGCTTAGGGATCCTTAGGGTTCAGGGGCCTAGGGCTTAGGCTTCAGAGTGCAGGGTTCCTGGTCTTTTGGCCTAGGGTTTTAGGTCTAGGGTCCAGAGATAATCTTGGGTTTATATGAGTTTATGAGGATATATCAAGTTACATCATAATTCTGATTACGTCGCTATTTGTTTTTATTGACATCTCCATTTAGGGTTCAGGTGTTTGGGTTTTGGCAAAGACTGAACGGTGCAATGGGAGGCGGAGGATGAGAACGGTGCGAGGGTGCTCAAGGCAGGAATCTGGGGCTGCAGGTTTAGGGTTTAGGGTTTAGGGTTTAGGGTTTAGGGTTTAGGGTTTAGGGTTTAGGGGTTTATTGTTAAGGGTCTGGGTGGACTAGGGCCCTGAGTTGCTGCAAGAGTGACGTGCTCCATGGAGCCCTAGCCCCTAGCCCGGTACTCCACTAAACCCTAACTGCTAAGCCCAACTCCTAAACGGTTCTATGTGACCCCACAGCCTATCCTAATTCGGAGAACCTGAGGAACCCCAAAAAGGACATAAGCATAAGCATTTTAACGGGATATCCCTACCTTTGTTGGGCTTCATTATAAGGAGTTTCTATGGGATATCCCTACCCTAAACCCTAAACCCTAAACCCTTAGCGTACCAAAACACCAAATCCGTGGCTCAGGCCTCAGCTCGCTGCCCGAAATTTCGATGGAGCCCAAAACTGCGTGCTCACTAGGGTTTAGGGTTTAGGGTTTAGGGTTTAGGGTTTAGGGTTGAGGGTTGAGGGTTGAGGGTTTAGGGTTTAGAAGTTTAGGGTTGAGGGTTGAGGGTTGAGGGTTTAGGGTTGAGGGTTTAGGGTCTAGGGTTTCGGGTTTAGGGTTTAAGGTTTAGGGTTTAGGGTTTAGGGTTTGTTCCAGTTCTTCTTTCTCCCCAAACAGTCTACTGTAGGGGGGTTTGGGGAGGTATACTATACTATAATCATGATAGGGAACCCCCAAAGTAGTATTAGTAATTATTTAGGCCCCTATAGTATAGGGCTTCTTGTTCATCTGAAAAAGAAAAGTCGATATTTCGCACTGTGGGTGGCTGGCCAATGCCCCTGCTTTCGAGGCCAGTCGCCGCTTGTCTCCCTGCATGTGGAGACCAATAAACTAAATCCCCATCCCTGGAATAAACCCAAAACCCTAAACCCCTAAACCCCCAAACCCCAAACCCTAAACCCGAAAGGCCACTAAACCCTAAACCACCTAAACCCTAAACCCTACACCCTAAAAGCGCCTTGAGCCCCCAAATGCACAACATTGCTCGTGCACCCTATGCCTACGACCTTCACCCCGAGAATCCCAGCTGGAAAGCTTTCGTAAATACCAGAGAAGTCTAAGGCTGCCCAGGGCTCTCGAGTAAGATAGGAGCCTTCATGATTACCTACACTTTTTTTGGGAGGCGCCTTATTGCAATACAAGTAAACTACACCTCAACACCCTAGGAGGAGGCACAGCAAACCGGAACACAATCTGATGTAGACAGTGGCCGGAGCTGGCATGCCACACAGAATGATGGATCAAGCTCTGAGGGCAGAGATTGGCGCTGGCGTGAAGAGCACAGCGAGGGAGCGCACTCGACCCACGAGCGGCCCCAAGCTAACGACGCAGGCCGCCATCACGATTCAGGGTTTAGGGTTTAGGGGTTTAGGGTTTAGGGTTTAGGGTTTAGATCCGGGCAGGTCAGTGCTGAGCTGTGGAGGCCAGACAATCCCACCCTGGGCGAGCAACTCGAGGCTGCCAGCCAGGCATACGCACAGTCCTCGGCGCAATCATCGGCATCACCATCGGCCCCTTGCCCTCGCTGCCCTTGACGCAATTGGATGGCTTCCCTCACCAGCCCTGCCGAATTATTAAGGCCCCTACATTATGGCCAAAGTTATAGTAGAGCAGCTCCCCCAAGCCCTTCACTTCTTTTCCCAGGAATCTCTACACCTCGACGCCTTTGGGATTCAATGTCTGTGAACAGCTGGTTTCCCGAACCAAGATAATATTCCTAGACCCTGAATCGCTTTAGGGTTTAGGGTTTAGGGTCTAGGGCTCAGGGTTTAGGGTTTAGGGCTTAGGGTTCCTAGACCCTGAATCGCAGTACTGTTCTTGGCTGCCTTATCTTCTTATGCGAGAATCCTAGCCGTAGAATAGGATGCCAGCCCCGCCCATCAAGAAAAGAGGTGTTTCAGTACAGGATCCAGGCGAGCTGCAAAGTGCCCATTGGCCCCTAAACCCTAAACCCTAAACCCTAAACCCTAAACCCTAAACATTGGAGAACCTTAGCCTGAGTATCGGTGTTGCTATCATTCTTCGTTTTCCTGCGGCAATTGCATCGCAACTTTTGAAGAAGGTGTTCCGTTATAGATGGATATTTGCATGCACAACATTAATTACGCACTTCCACAGAGTTATGCTCCGTACAACAGCAACCATACAAACAACCATGTATACAAACAGCCGAACCCCTAAACCCGAATCCCCTAAACCCCAGACCCTTGCCCCTAACCGAATAAACCCTGAACCCAAAACCCTAAACCCAAACCCTAAACCCTAACCGAATAAGCCCTAAGCCCTAAACCCTAAGACCTAAACCCCAAGCCCTAAACCCTTATGCCTCCGCCACATCTCCGGCTCAAGCTGTTCGCCTCACGCGGTTTCCGTGCCATCCACGGTGCGGGAGCGGCCCGGCGGCATCGTTTGTGGGTTTGAGGTTCGGGTTCGGAGGTATGGGGTTTAGGGTATGGGAGGGGCAGGGCTCAGAGGTCTTTAGGATTTAGGGGCCTTTCGGGTTTAGGGGCTTTGGGTTTACGGGTCTTTGGGCTTTAGGGGTTTAGGGTATGGGGGGGGGGTTAAGGGCTTAGGAGTCTTTGGGGTTTAGGGGTCTTTAGGGTTCAGGGGTCTTTAGGGTTTAGGCTCTCCCCAGTGGCTTTTACACTGCACCCAGGTCCCCAGCATCCCAAGGCCTTAATAAACCCTAAACCCTAAACTCGAAGCCCTAAGCCCTAAACCCTATACCCTAAATCCTAAAAGCCCTAAACCCTGAAACCCTGACACCTTCAAGCCCAAACTCGAAGCCCAAAGCCCTAAGCCCTGAACCCTATACCCTAAATCCGAAAAGCCCTAAACCCTCAAGCCTAAACTCGAAGGCCAAAGCCCTAAACCCGAAGCCCTAAACCCCAAGAATTCCTAAACCCTCAAGCCTAAACCCTAAACCCTAAACCCTAAACCCTAAACCCTAAACCCTAAGCCCTAAGCCCTAAACCCTAAACCCTAAACCCAAAACCCTGAAACCCTCAAAGCCCTACGCTGGAAAGCCCGACGCTGCTCCCGGGGAGGTGAAGCACGGCCGGGGCTTCGCTTAGGGTTTCGGGTTTTTAGGGTTTTTCGGGTTTCGGGTTTAAGGTTTTTAGGGTTTTTAGGGTTTCGAGTTTCGGGTTTAGGGTGTTTTTTGGGGTTTTTAGGGTTTAGGGCTTCGGGTTCCGGGTTTAGGGGTTTCCAGGGTGTAGGGTTTAAGGGTTTTAGGGCTTGGGGTTAGGGTTCTTTCACGCAGCCCGACCTCCGAAGATGTTGCTTGTAGGATTGCTACGACTATTTTGGAGTGTAGGGCTCAGTGTAGAAACATCCTGACCTAAACCCTAAGCCCTACCATTCTATGATGATGATAACTATTTTCAAGATGCGTATTGCTATATTATTATTGTCATTGGCATTGGTGTTTGTATCACTGTTATTATGATAAGAACTGTTTTGTTATTAACATTACATATGAAATCGTAAGTCAGGCCTGAGGGCTCGCATTGCGGAGAAGCGTCCTACGGGGCGCTGCATGGGATTTAGGGCTGTCGTAAATAGGAGTTGGCGTTTAGGTCTAGGTTTAGGATAGAGATCAGTATCCTAAACCCTAAACCCTAAACCCTAAACCCTAAACCCTAACCCCTAAACCCCTAAACCCTAAACCCTAAACCCTAAACCCTAAACCCTAAACCGTGGCTCTATCTACAAGGACTGGTCCCCTGGTCGTTAACACAAGAGCTTTCGATGTACCCAGGGACTCCAATAGCCCTTAATTAAGGAATATACCTTAAATCTTATTAGGGATCCTACTATAATTTAAGGTATATTCCTTAATTAAGGGGTATTGGAGTCTCTGGGTACTTGCATCCGAGGGATTTATGGTTCCAGGGCTTGGGGTGTAGGGGGACTCCGCGCAACACAATCTGTTCATGGAAGTTACCGTAGTGCGTTTTTATTCTCGATTGAGGCCATAGATAGATAGATAGATAGATAGATAGATAGACAGATAGACAGATAGACAGATAGACAGATAGACAGATAGACAGATAGACAGATAGACGATAGATAGATAAACGATAGATAGATGGATAGATGTATAGATAGACAGATAGGTAGATAGACGATAGAAAGATAGACGATAGATACATAGATAGACAGATAGATAGACGATACATAGATAGATAGATAGATAGATAGATAGATAGATAGACCGATACTTACACAGACCGATAGACGGATAAACAAACAGACAGATACTCAGACAGGCAGATAGATAGGTAGATAGACAGATAGGTAGATAGGTAGATAGTAGGTAGAGTGGACATCATCCCTTCGACGAATTATATCAGATAGAGCCTGTATCAGGTAAAGCCCATGCTGTAAACGGCTTCCTTTTGTAATCTTTCATGTTGTGCCTTCTGACTGAGGATGGCGACGTGCGACATCGCCCTTGAGCGCTGCTTGGCTAGGGTTTAATATAGGGACCTTAGTAATTATCTGTAGTGTTTTTTTTTTTGGGGGGGGGTCCTTATTATAAACATGGGACCCAAAACCCTAATCTAATTAGTAAAGCCCCTATAGTAGGGCTCTTTGAGACATGCTTGACGTGTAGGTTTCCAGATGGGTTTACGGGGCTTCATCAGGAGTTTACGGGAACATGGGTGTGCTCTTTCAGGACTTGGGTTTAGGGTTTGGGTAATAGGGTTTAGCCTTTGGGATTCATTTTTCGGTTTCGTGGGCGAGATTATCATTACCTTGATCGGAGTTATACATAATTATGAGTACAATTGCTGCCTTTGTAGCCATGGGCCTCCAACTAGCATCGGAGCATCCACAGTCGGCGACATGACTTTGCCGTAGGAGCCCATGTTTTGCTGTGCAGTAGGTTTGTATGCCATTCAAACCAACCCTAAACCCTAAACCCCACAACCCTAAACCGTAAACCCGGTTCTATGACATGAAGTAAACCGCGACATACTCCAGGCCATAGGCCGCCGGAACATCCCCGTGCGCACAGATTCACCCCTAAACCCTAAAACCCCTAAAACCCCTAAAACCCCTAAACCCTAAACCCCCTGGACCCCAAACTCACCCCCGCCCATCGCCCAGGGGTGCACGCACTCTTGAAGATCGATGCGGGCTCCGGATCCCTGTACAACCACATAGCTGCTCGAATAGAGTCCGGGGGGTTTCCAGGGGTTCAGGGTTTAAGGCTTAACAAGTGAGTTTAGGGTTCAGAGTTTAGGGTTTAGGTTTAGGGCTCAACACTTGAGTTTAGGGTGCAGACGGTAGGGTTGAGGGTTTAAGGCTTAACAAGTGAGTCTAGCGTTCAGAGTTTAGGTTCCCGGCTGGGGGTTTGGGCGTTTTGGCGTCTTAGGCTCTAGGATTTTTAGGTTCTTCAATCAGAATGTTTGGAGCAAGCGACCTCAGAAAGTCGGTGGCCTGCGGAAGCTTTCGATGGGGCCCTCTAGTTTGGTCTAGAAGCTTTTCTGGTCAAGGCCACCCTAAACCCTGACCTATTTCCCTAAATCCCTAAACCCTAAAACTCTAAACCCCTAAATCCCAAACCCTAAACCGTTGACACAGAGACGACTGTCTATCGCTTTCCAAGGTAAACCCTACTCCTTTTAGGGCTTTGGGGTCTGACATGTCAGAGTTTAGGGTTCAGGGTTTAGCCTGTTAGGGTGTAGGGTTTGGCCTATTAAGTTTGAGGGTTTAGCCTATTAGTTTAGGGGTTTAGGGTTTAGGGTTTAGGGTTTGGGGGTTTAGGGTTGAGGGTTTAGCCTATCAGGGCTTTGGGTTCAGGGTTTGGCAAGAGGGCTCGGAAGTGCCGTTTGCTTTCGAACGTTCATGAACGGGCTACAAATGCTTTTCCGTGCAGTGCTCCGCTTCATCCACTGGCATAGATGTGATGGCCTGGATGATCCGATTGGTGCAAAATTTTGTAAACTGATGTAGGTTTTTGTTTTACGATTGGAGCAGCGGGTGATCTAAAGCTCATGCTTCTCTGCCGAAAAATGCGCCGTCTTGCGTTGTGCCGTCTCGGCATTACTCCGGTCCGTGAGCCCTTAATCCTAAACTGCCGAGAGCGCCGCTGACCATTTGCATGGGCGCTCGAGACTCCGACCGAGGCCCCCGGCCGATAGTCTCGACAGGACGGTGAGGGCGGGTAAAGCTTCCCAGTTTACGGGGACGGAAATGCCTCGGCTACGCCTAGCACAATATGGACCCGTTACAATTAGGACCCCAAGGCCTTGGTTTCCAGATCCGTCTCGAAACTCCGATGGTTTAGTAGGGACACACATCTTGGGAAAGGGGCGACCCCGAGATGGGCCACCACCAGCCTAATCGAAAACACACTTGTTACGAACAGAATTTAAACATGCCAAAATCCGCCTTGCCTTGCCCTGCCTTCGAGCAACCCTGACTGGGTGCGAGGGGCGAACTGTTTGTTGGGAACCCGTGCTTCTCGTCGAGCGGCCGGCACAGGCCGCGAGGACCCACAACCCGACACGTCCATCTCAGTTATGGTTTTAAGTGAAACGCGCGTTCTTTGCAAGGCCGCGAGAGGAAGCGGAGAGCAAGAAAGCCCCGCTTGAGGGGGATTTGGGGGGTGAGCCTTAAACCCTAATTGAGAAGAGCTGGGGTGGTTTTGGCGGGACTACATGCTGACACAAGCGCGCGATAAGTGGGTGCACCCCTGTTCCTTAAGTAAAAGGCGCAACCACCGCGCGCACACTGCTGGCAGATTGCAGGGAGCCGGAACCTCCTGGGCCGCTCCAAATTGCGGCCAAAAGCAGATTTTCCCGGCCGGTCCGCGCCCTCCGGTCTGGCCAAGCGCAGGCCGATCCTGACAGGGTGCGAGGGACGAATTGTTTGTCGGGAACCCTTGCTTCTCGTCGAGCGGCCGGCACAGGCCGCGAGGACCCACAACTCGACACCAACTCGCAGGGGGTCTGGGGGGTGAGCCCTAAACCCTAATTGAGAATAGTTGGGGTGGTTGGGGCGGGACTAGATGCTGGCGCAAACCCGCGATAAGTGGGTGCGCCCCTATTCATAAATAAAAATTCGCACGCACCGCGTGCACACTGTATACACACCCTAAACCCTAAACCCGAAGCCCTAAACCCTAAACTCACCGTCAGGTTAAGCTGGCGCGCACCCTCGCGCAAGAGAAGCCCGAGGATGCCCTGGCGCAGGCGATTTTTTTTTGATCTGTCGAGTTTTAGGGTTTAGGATTTCGGGTTCAGGGTTTAGGGTTTAGGGTTTAACGTTTAGGGTTTCGGGTTTAGGGTTTAGGGTCTAGGGTTTAGGGTTTAGGGTTGAGTAGGACCCCGAAGAATCATGTAACAGCCGATAAAAGCTCAAAGAACCCCTAAAGCCCAAAACCCCAAAACTCTTATAGAACTCTTTTCCAACCCTTACCCTTATAGACTGCTTATATAGAAGCCTCATAGAAACCCTGGCAAACCCGAAGCCTTCGAGGACCCTTATAAAGATCCCCAAAAGTAACATAGGAGCCTCAATAATTACCAAATTACCAATATTATTCCTTAGGGTCCCTTATTATTCCTTGGGGTCCCTTATTGTATTTATAGTATAAGGAGCCCAAAGCCCTATTCAAATTATCAAGGCCCCTACAGCAAACAAAACCCTTTGGAAACCCCAGGGAGGAGCTCTTCTAGCAACGTTTTTGTGGGGATGAAGCCCCACAGCCTTTAAAGGAACCATTGGCGGATACTCATAGGATCCTTAAACCCTATACCTTAAACCATAAACCTTGAACCCGAATCAAACCTTAAAACTTAAACCCTAAACTCCGAACCCTAATTAAACTGTGTACTTTAAACCCTAAACCCTCAACCCTCACTAATTAAGCCCTAAACCCTAAACCCTGAAGCCTAAACGACTAAAGGCTACTTAAGGAATCCTAAAGTCTTTAGGATCCCTTCAAGGGCCCCTATGATACGCTCTAGGGCCCTTCAAGGGCACCCAAAATCCTTCAAAGGGTCCCTCGAATCCTTGAAATGGCTTGTAGGATCCCTGAAAGGGAGCCCTTGAAGCCCAAACCCTAAATCCTAAACCCTAAACCCTAAACCTAAACCCTAAACCCTAAACGCTCAACCCTAACAGCCTTTCTTTCGTCGCTTTCTTTGGCTCCTTTCACTGCCAGGTGGAGGCCTTGAGCCGGCGACTGAAGGCCCGGGGCTCTCGGAGGGTGGCCTAGGGCGGTGGAGGGGCTCAGGGCTTCGGCTTCGGCGTTGTAGGGGTTGAGGGTTTTTTAGTTATTTTTTTGTTTGAGGGTTTAGGGTTTAGGGGTGTTTTGGTGCTTAGGGCTTTAGGGGTTGAGGTTTTAGTTGGGGTTTTGGGGCTTAGGGCTCCGCGGGGCGGAGTCGTTGAGCCTCTGGGAGTGGGGCTTTCACCGTATGCAGCATTCAGGTTAGGTTTAAAGTTGTACTACTAGCATGAGGTTTAGGGTGTTGGGGTTTAGGGTTTAGGGGACTACTAGCAACAACCCTGTAACACCCGCCCCAAACCCCTAAACCCTAAACCCGAAAGGGGCGAATTGTGTGGCTCGTTTAGATATAGGGCTTCCGAGGTAGTGAACCCTAAACCCTAAACCCTAAACCCTAAACCCTAAACCCTAAACCCTAAACCCTAAACCCTAAAGTAGTAAGCTCAGTCCGATTCAGAACGTAGCATCTTCAGCTCCGTGTGGCTTTCAATCTTTATCCTTGGGTTACATGTCGGATCCGAGGCTCAGGGTTCGTGTCTAGAATCCTTTTTGGCTGGATAGTTTTTTTGGTGTGAGTTTAGGGTTTAGGGTTTGGGTTTAGGGTTTAGGGTTTAGGGTTTAGGGTTTAGGGTTTAGGGTTTAGGGTTTAGGGTTTGTGTGTGTGTGCGCAGGATGCTGATCGTGTGGTCGAGGTTATACTTGTGAAATGCTACGGGTTTTACGATGTTTATGCAGGTCTTGAGTGGTCCAGAGACCCTAAACCCTCCTCGATAAGACTTCTAGGAGATACTTTCGACGCGCTTCTATGGGGTTCTGCACGGTTCAAAAAAGACCCTTTCGTCGAACCCAAACCCTAAACCCTAAACCTGAAACCCCAAACCCTAAACCCTAAACCACCCCCCAAAAAGCCTAAACTTGAAACCTTAAACCCTAAACCCTAAGCCTGAAACCTACACTCAACCCGAAACCCCAACCCCCCCCCAAAAAAAAAACCTAAACCTGAAACCCTAAACCCTAAACCATAACCCGTACACCAAGGAGGCCAGCTTCCGAGGAGCAGAAGCGCCTGAGGCCAGGAAAAAGACGCGATAGCAGACCAGAGGGTTTAGGAGTTTAGGGGTTTAGAGTTTCGGGTTTAGGGTTTAGGATTTAGGGTTTAGGGTTCAAGGGTTTAGGGTTTAGGGTTTAGGGTTTATGGTTTTGGGTTTAGGGTTCCTTGAAGGGCTCCCTTCTGGGTTCCTATATGGTTTCCTTTAAGGGCTCCTTTACGGGTTCCTCAAAGGGTTCCTTCCCGGGTTCCTCAAAGGGATCCTTCAGGGTTAGGGTTCCTTTAAGGGCTCGAAGGGCTCCTTCATGGGCTCCTTTAAGGGTTCCTTAATGGTTTCCTTAAATGGCTCCTTTAAGGGTTCCTTCAAGGGTTCCTTCAATGGCTCCTTTGTGGTTTCGTGTAGGGGCTCCTTTAAGGGTTGCGGGTTTCACCCGGGCTCCTTTTTATGGGTTCCTTCAAGGGTTTAAGGGTTCCTTGAAGGGTTCCTTTCTGGTGTCCTTTAAGGGCTCCTTTAAGGGCTCCTTTATGGGTTCCTTTGTGGGTTCCTTTAAGGGTTCCTTTAAGGGTTCCTTTAAGGGCTCCAAAAGCGTTTCTGTTAAGTGTCTAACAGGGGTCGAGGGTTTAGGGCTTTGATGTTTATGCTAGAGCTCAGGGCTTTGGGTTTCGAGTTTAGGTCTACGGCTTAGGGTTCAGGGTTTAAGCAAGCCTGCGGCTGAGGGTATAGAATTCCGATCTTTATTATGGTATCCCCTGTGAGGGTTTCTTCGGGATTCTTTTAAGGTGTTTACCAAGGTTTTGTGTTTGTTTGATATAGGGGTCGAAATACATCGAAATGCTACCCCACCTACACTCAAACAATGTGCTTTGTTCACTTTGTTCGATGAGATGCTAGGAGACGTTCTCGAATCGTTTTGACAAGCTCTAGAGCTATGCTCGGCCATGACATGGGGACTTGTCAGAGAGCCGTGATTGAGGGAGCCTATAAGCGCGAAGCCCATGGATCCTGAATCTTACACCCTTCTGCCCGGAATCCTGCATACCTTATCGACCAGCCCTGAACCCGAAGCACTGAGACTTGAGCCTTACACCCCTGAACCTTTTAAGTTGACAAGACGTCTAAACCCTAAATCCAAGCCTGTAGAATTCAGGCACCTTCTGCACCCTCAATCCCGACATTTTTTGGGTCTTACTCTTCTGATGGCCTTTCTACGACTGCACTGTAGCATATTCCAATACCCTGCTCTAATAATTCAGGCCCCCACAATTACATCAAGGTATGGGGATTTACGATCCAGGGCTTGGGGCTCAGGGCTGCAGGATTTAATGGCTTACATTTTAGGGTTAGGAACACACACAGATATGTGTATATGTGTATATTCATACATATATACATACATGCATACATGCATGTATGCATACATGCATGCATGCATGCATATACACACACATACATACATTCATACATACGTACGTGCATGCGTACGTACGTGCATACATGCATACATTCACCCAAACATACAAACATGCATATACATAC
>CAJNDV010000509.1:4465-15108 GCA_905221635.1 Symbiodinium sp. CCMP2456
TTTTGGGGTCTATAGGGTTTGGGGTTGCGAGACTCCCTCCAAGAGTATCGACTCTGCGTCTCCGGGTGTAAGGTCTACAACTAGTAACTACCTACTTCGGGCTATTTGGCGTCTTACTGTTCAGAGAAGGGTGTCTATGAGCGTCTGTATTGGTAGTTGTAAATAGAGCGAAGCAGGGCTCAGGGGGTTCACCGGCCAAGCTGTGATGTCGTTCGTTCCGATGGGCCCGAGTTCTGTTTTCAGGGGCATCCAAAAGCTGGGATGAAGGCAGGTAGGATGCAGGCTCGCTCTTGTAAGGGGGGACCCTTGTTAGGGATCGCCACGCCTACTTTTTATCCCACCCTTGGAGCCCCTTTGATGGTTGGGATCCTGCAAGGGCGGTAGGTAGCTTGAGGCTGCTGGAAACCTTAGCCTCGGCATCCAAATATTCAGCTAGATAAAAAAAAACCTGAGGCCTAAACCTGAAACGTTATATATACTTTGGGCGCAAGGATTTCAACTTTCGTACCTCAGTTTGATTTCAGGATGTCCGGTTTTGAGTGTCATCGTGGGGTGTCTTAGTGTTCAGGGCTTTGGTTTAAGTGTCGGGGTTGTCGGGTCCAAGGGTTTCGGAGTGGTTCTGGTCCAGGACCAGACCTAAGATGCACCTCACAACACAAAGTTCAGAGGGCTCCTTTCTAATGCTGATGTTAGCCTTCCTTACCCTAAAGCAAACAACCTCTGACTTGTGAGGATGACGTGCTACATGCGTGCGGAAGCCAAGAGCATCGTCTGTGTGGCGCTAGCGTAGTGGCCGTTCAGAGGCTTCTATAGACGGTAGTTGGGGGTGCTAGCCTGAAATCAAAACCCTTCCGTAAAGATCCGATACCCTAAAGCCCCAAAACCCCAAAGCCCTAAGCAGATTTTTGGGGTGGATGGGTCTCTATACAGTCTATGTAAATCTTCCAATTCTGCGCTAGAAGGGATCCAGCTTTTTCATGTTTGTGGGGGGGTCGGGGGGGTCGACTGCCCGGAGCCTTCAGGGGCAGAGGATGGTGAGACCGGCTGTAGAGATAGCTTGCGGCTGACAGCAGCTCCGATAACTTAGGTAAGACTTAGGTAGTGCCGTATGTATATGAAAATATATAAATATAGATATAAATATAAATAAATAAATATATATATATATATATATATATACACATCTCACGTTTATGTTCTGCTGATGTTTACATGTAAAATGAACAAGTAGTTAAACCGAGAGTAAAATGCATGTAAACAACCTACATACACTCTCACACGCATACACTCGAATACACATGCATGCATGCATGCATGCATGCATGCAAACATATATACATATTCATGCAGGCAGATATGATACACAAATGCATGCATGCATGCATGCAGACATATGTATGGACTGGTTTGTATGTATGTATGCATGTATGTATGTAAGTATGTAAGTAAGTAAGTATGTATGTTTGTTTGTTTGTTTGTATGTAATGTCAAGGTTAGGGTCCAAGGGAAGATTTCCGGATTAGGTGCTAAGGATCTCGAGCAATTCTGTGTTGTCAGGGATTTGTCTGCCTTGGCTTGCGGTTTGGAGGTTCGGACGCAGCAGCCGGGTGCTGTGAGAGACTCCGGCAGCCCTGGAAGAACTCTAAACTCTTTACTTATCTCAAAAGCGTCGAAACCGCAAGACCTGGAAAAGCTCAATCTGTGTGCGTGTATATATATATATAAATAAATATATATATATATATATGTGTGTGTGTGTATGCATATATGTCTATACATCTGTTATATGCATATCTATATATGTATGTATGTATGTATATATATATATACACACATGCATACATGCATGCATGCATGCATGCATGCATGCAAACCCTAAATCCTGAGACTTGAACCCTGCGAATTCCTGGGACATCAACCCGAAACCCAAACCAAAACCGTTATGCCCGCTGAAAGGCCAGTGCTTCCGACCTTGGGTGGGAAATTGACGCAGGTCTTGCAAGGGGGGCTTCAAGTTTGTAGCGGGGACTCTGTAAGAGGGGGTTTGGGATTCGATCGGGCTCCTGGTGTAAACCTCTCTGCGTGTAAGCTCAAGAGCTTCTTGAGGGCCGTAGTCTACTGCATGGGTAAGTGAGCTTCCTTGATGCTGACGGGTGGGAAGCAGTGTTGAGATAGACCCTTGTTTTAAGCAAGGACCTCGACATCTCCTTAATTTTCGACAGCTGGTCTCATGTACGATTTACTGTTGGATGACGCTATGAGGGCCGCGGGCGCTTGTTTTCTCCACTACGGCATCAACAAGCATAAGATACAGGTCGCAAACATTGTCATGATGTCCCCCTCGTCCAGTTGTACTAAGAATGTAATGTACCATACTGTACCGCCTAACCGAGGTCCAATTCGTTACATAAAAGTCCCCCACCACCCAAGCCCCGTTTCCGGTAGCAATAGGATCTGCATGACAGCCTTCACGTTATCAGGAGGTTTCACTAAACGTTCCTCGATCGAAAGCCATCGAAGATCCTACATGAAGGCCCTTTCGATTTACGCGAAGCGGGCGTCTACATTAATGACCTTTGGGGTTTAGGGTCTCCCTTAAGAACCCAAAACCCACTTTTTTGTAGCCTCATATTATAAGCCCTACTATGGGATTCATAGGGACCCTACTAAAAAGTAGGTTTTGGGTTCTTAAGATGACCTTCAGGGTTTAGGGTTTAGGGTTATAGGGTTTAGGGTTATAGGGTTTAGGGTTCTATAGGGCCTCATGAGTCTTGGTGTTGTTGGAGGCCGAGTTCGAACAGCTCCTGACCTTCCTGACGGCCGGGCTCCTCGGGTGTCCTTTCCTTCGTGGTCTTTCGGTGAGCAGCGGGTAGCCTTCAACTTGTTTAGGGGTGTACCTATAGTCTCCATTGTAGTTCCTTTTTTGGTTTAACCATTTCTATATTAACGATTTTATAAGGTAACCCCAAAAAGGAACTACAATGGAGCCTATAGGCCCATAGGTAGGGTCTAAGTGACTTACCCTAAACCCTGGAGGCTGCAACACCTAAACCCTGAACCCTGAGCCCTTACAAGCTGAATCTCCGGGCCTCTCTGTCCGACGGTCACGTTTACACCATGATTCCTATTTGCACACTCTAACACGTAATGCAATATTCAAGATGCTATAAGATACAACATATCTGTGGGATGCTTGTCGGTGTGGCAGCATAGCTATGCGTGCCAGCACTACTTAGTGATTTATGGATTTGCCATGGCCTCGAAACCCACCTCCGGTCCACTTTCCACACGAATCCTCCACAGCCTGAAATCCTCCAAGCAAAACTGGCACTTAGAACAACTTTAGGGTTTAGGGCTTAGGGTTTAGGGTTTAGGGGTCTTTAGGCATCTTTAACCCGCAGCTCCTAAGCTGGAACCCTGAAGTGTCACTCAAAAGCATCAGATGCAACTTAGGTGCCGTACCTCCGCGTGCCGCTGATCCTGCAGTTTTTCAACGACCGTCGCCACTTCGCTGCCTTGGCATCGCCGCAACTCCAGGCCGGTTTCATCTGCAGTTTTTTGGGGATGTGGGTCATAACTTTGAGGGGTTGGGGTTTAGTAGGGTTTAGGGCTTACTCCGGTTTAGGCGTATAGGGTACAGCAGGGTTCCGAGCTCAGGGTTTAGGGTTTAGAGAGTTTCGCGTTTTGGGGTTTAGGTCTGGACGTGGCTTGGTTTTGATTTTAGCATTGGGGATCTCAGGAGCCAAAGCGCCCAACAAACAGGTACTCGGTGTTTCAAGGTTTAGGGTTCAGGGTTTAGGGTTTAGGGTTTAGGGTTTTGGTCAGTTGCACAAGGGCTCGGTATCTGAGGAGTTTCGAAGTCTATGATGACAAGGCAGATACTAGGTGCATGGACACTGATGGAGGCTCCCGTAGTCGGGTATTATCCCCCTAGAAGTAGGATCCCTCGTCCTACTATACATATCACATGTACATATTATCCTCAGTTCAAGTACCCGAATGCCCCGTCCGACAGCAACTTCTGCCCCGGTTATAAAAACCCAGAGATGTTTCTACTGGGAGTAGACCTAAACCACGAAACCCTGCCCTCCTCAAGCCGACACGCCGAAGCCGTAAAACTCAAATCCCAAAGCCTGAAACCGAAGTCCTGGTCTCTGCAAAACCGAGGCCCCGAGCGCTGTACAAGGCCCAGACCTTTCAGACCCAAAGGATCCAAGTAATGGTATATACCTAGGCTATATGTTATATACCTATAGGCCTCGAAGTACCTACAAAGGAACCTAAACCCTAAACCCTAAACCCTAAGCCCTAAACCCTAAACCCTAGCCCTTTAAGGCCTAAGTCTACACTATATGGGTACATGGAGCCTTTGGGCTTGGGAGAGGCCATGCTGGACGCCGTTCTCTTTGAGCCTGGAGCCTTTGAGGATGAGGCGAGCGACGGTTTGGGCTTTGGGGTTTGGGCTTTGGGGGTTTTAGGGTTTAGGGTTTGGGCTTTGGGGGTTTTAGGCTTTAGGGGTTAGGGCTTGGGGTTTAGGGTTTGGGGTCTAGAGCGGTTTAGGGCTCAGGGTTTAGGGTTTATAGGGTTTTGGGGTTTAGGGCTTAGGTCTCAGAGATGTGCACCGGAGTGCTACATGCGAGAGGCGGAGGGGTTTAGAATAAAGGTCTTGGCCGAAATGAGTCGCTCTTAAGAAATTCAGGCCTCTTAAAAAACTCAGGCCATAAATATTTAGGGCTTCTTTCGGGATGTCGGGGCAAAATATGGCGGGCTTAGGATTTTAATATGGGCGCGTAGAGAGGGACTTGGCACACGCATTGTGCGTTGGGTCTTCAGTGCTCTGCCTGCAAGAGTAGCTAGCGCTTAACCCAGTGATCAACCAAGCAGTCAAGAGTTCTGAAAGATGCTGGTCCATTCTTCTTTCTTGAGTGGAGGGTTTGAGTTTTGACTGCGGGGGTTGGGGGCCTAGAAATCAGCGTTTACGATTCGGGGTTCCATAGGGGTCTGTGTGTACTATATGTACTTTTGCTCGTGGCCTTTTGTATACATGACAGTACAGTGAGGGAAAAGACCCTGAAATGAATCTTTTAGTAGCTGAATGAGTACACCTGACACTTTTTGGGATAATAGTACCCCTTGTAGCTGAATGAGTACACCTTACGTTTTTTGGGGTGTAGAACTCAGCAAAGCGTACAGTTTCTGCGGGCTTATGCAAGCTCTAAAATTCCTCTATCAAGCACTTGCTCAGGCTACGGCGGAGCTGCAACCTCGGTCATCCGCTTGCCGGGTTGTGGCTTTGAGGGTTTTTCAGGGCCCTAAACCCGGACGCTATAAGCCCTAGGTTTCAGGGTTGCAAGGGTTTAGGGTTTAGAGATTCGGACTTAGGCGCTTTAGGGCTGGAGCTTAGGATTGTTGGTGGTTTTAGGGTTCAGGGATGTCGGGATTTAGGCTGCAGGAGTTTAGTGTTCAGGGTAACAGCAATCAGTCTGTGGTGATGAGGATGCCTTTCGTGTGCTCTATCTTATTATCATTTGCAAGTGCTCTTCCCTAAACCGCCAGGAATCCCAGCTCCTGATCTCTCATTTCAAAGTGCTTCAACACTTACTTTGACTACTAAGCCCTAAACCCTAACGCGGTTACTCAACGCAGTGTTGAAACTGTGTTTATTGTACATAAGCTGTAAAGCTTAAAGCTTCCAAATCCGTAAGCAATCTCCGAAACCCCGACTATGAACTGCATGGTGCTCTGGAACACGTAGCCTCATGGCAGCTTAGCAATATTGAGGTACGATGCGCCACTGATGTCTTACAACGAACCTGAAAAGAGAGTACTAATAATGCACCCTTCCTTCACAGTGCCGAGGAAACAACTGCTGAAACCCTAAACCCTAAACCCGAAAACCCTACACCCTACATTTTGGATCCCTCCAGTACGTCGCTTCTGAGGATGGCTAGCTACCCGGATGTGGTGTATCCAGGTCTCGCGGGGCCTTGGCCTCGAATAGTGAGCAGATACCCCAAGGGTCCAAAAGGACCCAATAATCAGGTACTTAGGTTTCGGATAGTAGTTATGTAGGTTACTATTTGGGAGAGTATATGATTATTATAGGTACTTGGACCCTTAGGGATACTTCAGTTAACTTCAGTTTAGGCTTGAGGGATTTTAGGACTCGAGGGTTTAGGGCTTTAGGGTGCGGGGTTTAGGTGTTAGGTTTGAGGGTTTGGGATTCAAGGGGTTAGGTTGAGGTGTTGGAGTTTAACTAGGGTTTCGGTTGTAGGGCTTAGGATTCACAGTGTAGGACGTATAGGATTGAGGCCTGGTTGTCCGATGTAGGATTCAGGGTCGAGGATTAAGCTGAAGATATACGGGGTTTGGGATGTAGGGTTTGAGGTCGCAGTGACAATTGCGGCGGTTTAGTTCATATAGGACGATCGGTTCATGGGTAAGTCTTACAGGCTAGCAAAGCCAAACAGGCGTGCTCCATTTCCCAACGACAGAAATCATGTCAGATTGATGGCGCTGTGTGTGCTCCTTGGTCGTAAGACGGGCGCGGGTGACCTGCGCAGAAAATCTAAGACAGGGGCCTCAATACTTAGAATAGGGTCTTGGGCCCATTCTACTATTTCCATGGTAAGGAACCCCCCGAAAAAAAACATTGGTAATTTTTTAGGCCCCTATATAATTAGGTTCCCCAGTAGTACCCTTTTGCCCTTTTTCTTTTGGGGTTCCCTGAATAAAACCAAATAGTAGGAAAAAGGGTACCCTTAAAAATTTAGGGCCTACTGGGGAACCTAGATAAGCCACTAAAGGTCAGTGGTTGGCTCATGGAACCTTTCAGCCCGACTTGGCTAGCAACTACTCTCGAAAGTCCTGACAACGCCGGACCCAAACCGAAATATGATCATCCATCATCTAGACTGTTGATGATATAAATCCTGCATTACTTTAAGGATCCTAAACTATGGGAATTATAGTATATGCCTCAGTATGGGTAATGCAGGGTTTACACCATCAAATGTAGTTCCTCAAGCCCTCAACAGTCTCTCAGGACCTCACGCACAGTCACGGAAAGTCCAAGTCACAGTCTTGAGAAGATAGCCAACCCCGCAACTTTTGTCGTGCACGCCGGCCTATAAAGTGCACGAAAGCCCAGGGTTCTGGGCAGATTCTGTGGATTACGGTTGGTGACATAAATCCTGCATTACCCATAATAAGGGATATACCATATTTCCCATAGTTTAGGGTCCTTAAGAGGTTATTACAGGATTTTTACCATCAACAGCAGTAACCATTCCGTAGGCTTCTTGATCCAAACGGCATGAAGCCCCAACAGCGGGATCTCACTCTTCGGGCCCCTCGGTTATACCCATAGGCCCCATAGTAGTTCCTTTTTGGGGTTACCTTATAGGATTCTATATATGAACCTCAAAAAGGAACTACAAAAGGCTTATGGGTAGTGCTTTAGATTTCGAAAGCGCTGCAGGTCTCCCGGGGACCGTTTGCTGGCAACGCCGGCGGGACGATTGGTTCATGCCTCTCGGTCAGGAACAGAGAGCTCGAACTCACCCTGAGGCCCATGTGCAAATCTATCGATCTGTCTGTACTTTGAATCTATACATACCCGCCGAAATCTGACCTAACCTAATCCCACCTCATCTTGTTGATCCATACCTGTATACATGCATACACTTAACCCGTATTTAAGCCTAAACCCTAAACCCATGTATACATACATACGTTCATACACTCATGTTGCACGGGCGGATTTTGAGCACAGGCTCGGAGATTTGCTTGAGCTTCATTGCGGCCATGATTCGAAGCAGAAGGTATTGGGGCTTTGGTACGTTGTAATGCGCTTGCGATGTATAATATAAATATATATATATATATATATGTAGAGCAGTATATATATATATATATACAGAGATAGATAGATAGATAGATAGATAGATAGATAGATAGATAGGTAGATAGGTAGATAGATAGGTAGATAGGCTTAGATGTGCGTAGGCATATACATATATATATATATACATTCGTAACATACGGTGATAGTCACTACTGCCAATGGTTTAGGCCTGCAGATCTGCCCAGTCCCTCAACTCAAACACTGTGAAATGATTCCAGAAACTCTGCATGCCAACCCCCTGCTCTGGATCAGACCGTTAGCCCTATCCGAAACTGCGAACCGAAGCCCTAAACCCTGAACCTCAATGAGCTGAACCGTCAAACCATCAACCATACTCTCCGAACCCGCCACCTCTAAACTCAATTCCTCAACTCTACCTTCACCCCAGGTAAAAAAATCGCTTTTTTAAGCGCCTACATAAGGAATTCATCAGGACGACCCCTGAAAAGGTAGGTCATGTGGGGGGGCAGGTATTTAAATCCTACCCTAAACGCCGAAGCGTCACGCTGAACCGAAACCAGCCTTGGTGCCTCGAGGTGCATGTGCCTAAGGCTCTTAGCTTTTCTGGGCATTTTTCTTAACCCATATCACCCGTATACTAGACCCTATTCTGATGAGTAAGGCCCGTGCATAGTAGCATGCTTTGGGGATTCCAACGGACTCCAGTAACCCTAAGCCTCAAGCCCCAACCCCTAAACCCCGAACCCTAAACCCCAAACCCAAGCCACAAAGCCCAAACCCTAAACCCTCAATCCTGAACCCTAAACCCTAAATCTCTAAACCCTACACCCTAAAGCCTAAACCCATGCCCCAGCAAGAGAGCCAATCTAAGGACTTTAGGTGGGACCCCTAATAGGGACCCTTAATCCCATTAACCCCAATAACCTACAAGGGTCCCTATTTATTAAGGGTCCCTCCTAAAGCCCTGAGAACCAAGAGTCCGGGCCCAGGAGTTGATCCACAGCCAGGGACTCGGAGCGCAAAGTTTAGGGTTTAGGGTTTAGGGTTTAGGGGTTTAGGGGTTTAGGGGTTTAGGGGTTTAGGGTTTAGGGTTTAGGGGTTTAGGGTTTAGGGTTTGGCTTTTTCGGCTTTAGGATTTTTTCGGGGTGTCTGAGGATCCAGGAAATTCAGGGTTCGGGGGATTTTGGGGGTTTGGGGATGTCGGAAGTTAGGGTTTACGGGGAAGTAAGGATGTTGGGGATTAGGATTTAGGGATTTAGGTATTTTGGGTTTGGGGGATATAGGGGGTTCGGAATTTAGGGTTCGGGGGATTTAGAAGGGATTTTGCCGATTTAGGAACTTTGGGTTTGGGGGGTTTAAAGGTTTTGGCGACAGACACACACACACACAGCTCCATGATAGGGTTTAGGGTCTAGGGTTGGATTGAGGGTCCTGGTAAGCCCGAGACGCAACAAGCTTAAACCCGAAATCCTAACAATGGAGGCCCCGCGGCCGTCCTATCCGAGCTGGATGGAATTTTCCGCCTCGCCATGGTGGGACTCCCAGAAGAAATCCTGGGGTAGGTGTGGTATCACGGTGGGTGAGTATGTTGCTGAACATCGGATACCAGGCTCCTATTTGTGAGTAAGGGTGAAGATGGCTGTTGAGAGCTATGAAGGCTTCGCGTTCAGGGCTCAGGGCATAGTGTTCGGTTTGCATCTTGTCCTGAACCTTTGGGGCAGTACATTCGCGGGGCGACAGGCACTTCTCACCAACTATGATCCCTACACCCGAAACGTTGAAACCCCGAGCCCTAAGCCCTACATTCCTAAAACCCTTAATCACTAAAGCCTACAATCCCTAAACCCTCAACCCGCAACCTTCAACCGTAAGACCCTAACCGCTCAACCCTAAACACGTGAACCCCACAACTCCAAAACCCTAACCCTAAAGGTCCTAAATCCTAACACGGCAGATCATCAGATAGCTGCTGGCAGTCTGAGCCCTTCGTCTTTGGCTGCGTTCCTTAACGAGGTGAGCAGGGTGGCCCCACTGCATCAGCTTCGGTGTCCAGGCTTTTGCGTGGACAAGCTCCAATCTGGGTGCTACATGGCTTTAGGGTTTAGGGTTTAGGGTTTAGGGTTTAGGGTTCCGAATTTAGGGTTTAGGGTTTAGGATACATGGCCGCTGCAGCATTTATGGTACAACCTTGTCGGTTTCATGCACTGGGCCACTGCGCTCAGCAAGCGGTGGAGTTGCAGCCTTGGGAGTTTGTCAACATGGTGCACCTGGCTGCTTCACTTACGGGCACAGTTTCGTGCGTTCGTTTGGCGCATTTCCACCCCAAACCCTAAACCCTAGATCCAAGTTGGTTGCAGATCATGCTTCATGGCTGGAGCTCGAGTGTGCTGAGGGGAAGAGCAGATCGCAGGGGGTGCGGCCGCCCTACAGGTAGTATGGGGGCCTTAATATAATTAGAATAGGGTTTGGGGGGGTATATTAATTCTAGAATTGTCATAAGGACCCACCCCCCACCCTAAACCAAAAAAAACACTTGTTTTAATTATGAAGGCCCCTACATTAGGCTGCTCCTGGCCTGGGATTTGGTGGCATCGACCATCTTGAGCTACCTCAGACAACTTCACTCTGAGATCCGGTTACCGGGCAGCTCCTTTCTTTGGCCGGCCTTACCTGGACCCTAAAGGACCTACTCGTACCTTTTTCGGGCTCCTTATTAAAATTATGGTTTCTTTATATAAGTCCTTAAAAAGGTAGGTTTTTGCTCGCGGCGTCAACC
>CAJNDV010000512.1:0-10224 GCA_905221635.1 Symbiodinium sp. CCMP2456
TTCCCTACATTCTTTTGGGGGTTCCTGGTTATAATTATGGTATAGTATAGTATATCAATAGTACTAGTACCAGTACTAGTACTAGTAATAGTAATAGTAATAGTAATAGTAATAGTAATAGTAATAGTAATAGAAATAGTAATAGTAATAGTAATGGTAATAGTAATAGTAATAGTAATAGTAATAGTAATAGTAATACTAATAGTAATAGTTATAGTAAAAGTAATGGTAATAGTAGTAATTGTACTAGTAGTAGTAGTAGTAGTAGTAGTAGTAGTAGTCGTAGTAGCAATAGTAGTAGTAGTAGTAGTAGTAGTAGTAGTAGTGGTGGTAGCAGATGTTGCTGCTGCTGTTGTTGTTGGGGTCGCGTCTCCAGATCTCGTCAGTCTTTGCGGCGCCCTGAAACTTCGGGGATGAGCAATGCCAAGCCTTACTTTGGCCAAAACTTTGTCAAGAATTGTCCTGGGTTGTCTGAATTTGTCTGGGTTGGTCTGAATTTGTCTTGGTTTGTCTGAACATGACTTCATTTGTTGCGAACTATCATTAGTTGGCTTTGTTTTTGCTTTTCCTAAGCTAGACTAGTTGTCTTGAATTAACCGTTTCGCGAACCCCTACGGCCCAGTCAAAGCCCGCACTCGACAACGACCACGACGACGACAACAACGGCCAAACCAAGCACCACTGTCCCTACCGCTACCCCAACCCTGCCGACCCTGCTTTTCGCTGCATTTGCCCTCCCAACTCCCTCCCCTCCCTGACCCCCAGCAACCGACAACAACAACAGCAACCATGGGTCGGTGTTTATTTGGTGAGTTTTTGCTACCGGTACATTACTCTTGATTAAGACCTGTTGTTTGCTTTGTTACGAATTTTCCGCCTTGTCACAACCTTTTCAATCGTCCAACGATGTTCCAAGTTTGCTAAAGTTCGCTGCACCTTTTTTTCGAAGCTTTCAAACATGGTCATACTTTGTTTAGGGTCTTGTTAGTCACCGCTTTGGTAAAGGACTTGATGTGACATGTGCTATGCATGTTTGTTTTGTTTTCCTTTGGGCTTTGTTTGTCAATTGTTGTCCTAGTTTGTGTTGTCCAGGTTTGCCTTAACCTGTCTGTATTTGTCATAACCTAACTTAACTTGTCTCAGCTTGGCCCTGCCTTCAGCAAGCTTTAAGCCCCGAGGTTTCAAGGCCCGAGGTTGCAGGGGACAGCAAAGAACTAATGGAGCTCAGGGCTCTACACTTCCTCCCGTGGGCCTTTGGATGTAGATAGAGGTCGTACATGAGTGGCGACGGTAAAGTTCCAGGGTTTATTTACAGCTGTATTTCGGCACATCCTTCACCCCAAGACCCTGAACCTCAAACCATGAAGCTAAACCCTAAACCCTAAACCCTAGACCCTAAACCCCGGAGCCCTAAACCTTAAAACCCTGAACCTCAAGCAAATGAAGCCCGAAGCTCAAAATCCTTCCGGACCCATAAGCGCTTAATTCAATTCTTCGGAATGTGGGTTTAGGGTTTAGGGTTTAGGCTTTAGGGTTTAGGGCACATTGAGACGGTGGGTGCCGCCATGCTGTGGATTTTAGAGTGCTTGGCTGGCGCTGAAGGGTGTAGAGAAGCCTTGAACAGTGAACCATCGAACGTTTAGAGGGTTCCTTAAACCCTAAACCCTACAACCCTAAACCGTGAACCCTATTATGCCTTAAACCCTGAACCCTACAACCCTAAGCCCTGAACCCTATTATGTAAAGCTCATGGCTTAGGCGCTTCGAGTTTGCGACTCCTGACTTCCGACTATGCCCTACCACGCGAAACCCTAAACCCCCATAATGTAGGGATCCTACAATAATTTAAGGCAAATTCCTGAATTAAGGGATCCGGGAAGGTAATATAGAAGTTTGAATAATTACCAATACCATTTTGGGTGGAGTATAACTAGAGTATATAATGGGCCCCAAAACCCTATTGTCATTATTAAAGCCCCTATATTAGCTGTGGCCCGAATGACTCCATCCCCCGCTCCTACCCTGCAGTTCAACCCCGAACCCAAGATAAGCCCTAAACCCTAGGTCCTAGGTGGCTTAGGCTTTAGGCTGAGTCTAAGGGCTTTAGGAGGGACCCTTAATAGGGACCCTTGTAGGTTATTGGGGTTTAATATGGAGACTACCTGGCTATATAAGGGGTATATAAGGACTATACAATGGTTATTTAAGGTAATGGGATCAAGGGTCCCTATTAGGGGTCCCTCCTAAAGTCCTTAGACTGAAGGCAGCCCAGGTCGCCGCATGAGTTCTTTTTTGTTGGTCGGGATCTCCTAAAGACCGGGAAGATCTGAATCAGGGTGGCGCTTTTGTTTATGGGGTCATTGGGAAACCTGGCACCCTAGCTGTTCCGAGAATCCGAGATTTTCGCCGAGCTAAGCTACTCTCAACCCCCCCCCCCTTCATGTCCATAGGCAGTTGATCTTATGCGATTATGTACCGCGAAACCTACTCTCGTCATGAAGGCGCCTGTAGCCCAGAATCTAAACCCCTATAACTCTACGGTAATTCTATGAGCTCGTGTAAGTTATACACCCTCCATATGATAGACCTAGAACACCTTCGTGAAAATTTGAAAATGAGCTCGGCCCCGGCTGCAGGATATCCGGGTGCTCAAGCGGCACGTGGATGAACTGAATGAGCCTGGGTTTCATCCTGGAGTAGGAACTGCTTAGCCTTTCGGGAGTATATGCATACATATGTAGGATGGTGTGTGTGTACATATGTTGAGGCACCGTATATATATATATATAGACATATATGTATATATATATACATACATACATACATACATATTTTTGTATCATCGATCAGTCAATCAGTATATATATATATATACACATATGGTACCCCCCACGACCTACCTCGAAACCTGTCTGTAGACATGTGTGCTACCGCACGTCAGTACACATGCACACGCACGCACACANNAAGAGGTTTCTCGAGATTCATGGAAATTGTTGGTTTTACCAACATTTTCCAATATATACATATGTTCATATGCTGTATGTAGGTATGTATTTGTGTATGTATGTGTGTATGTACGTACGTACGTACGTACGTACGTACGTATGTATGTATGTATGTATGTAAGGTAAGGTAAGGTAAGGTAAGGTAAGGTAAGGTAAGGTAAGGTAAGGTAAGGTAAGGTAAGGTAAGGTAGGCTAAGGGTAAGGATAAGGGTAAGGGTCAGGGTAAGGGTATGTAAGGGTAAGGGAAGGTAAGGTGAGGCAGGTAGGTAGGTAGGTAGGTAGGTAGGTAGGTAGGTAGGTAGGTGGGTAGAGGTGTATGATCCACCTTAGACCCCAAACCATCCGTAACCCTAAATCTCAATCCACCCTGAGCCCTACCTAAACCATGCTGGACCCTAAACATTGTGAAGCGTAGCCGACATACCCGTACCCCAAGAGCCACAGCAATAGCTATCCTCATTTGAAGCCCTACATAATCCGTCTGAATCCTTCTAAAGTCCGTATATAGCTACGAACCCTTACAAACCCTCATGAGACCACTTTAAAACCCTATAACAACTTTCACACAAAAACCAATAAATCAGATCAAACCTTTATGAAACCCCGTACCCCTTATAACCCTAAACCCGAGAGCCTATAGGGATTAGGGTTTAGGGTTTAGGGTTTAGGGTTTAGGGATAAACCCTACGGCCCTTATAAGCACCCTTATGGAGCCCTACACAACCTTTGTACTTTCCAAGGAGCTCTTCCAGCGCAGCCAGAATCAAGCCCACGGCCAGGTGGGGGCATCTTCGGTTTAGGGGTTTTGGGGTTTAGAGTTGTCAGTTCAGGGAGTAGGGTTCAGGGATTAGGGTTTAGGGGGTTTAGGGATGTCAGTTTAGGGTGTAGGTTTTCGGGTTTAGGGTGTAGGGTTTCGGGTTTGGGGGTTCAGGGTTTAGGGGGTTTAGGGTTCGGTGGCTCCGGCCATAATGGTGCCTTTGTGCGGCATTGTTGGGGTTGTCAAAGTTTTAGGAATTCCGAATCTGGGTCTAAGATTTCGGTGAGGTCCCAGGATTTGGATTTAGTGTTTCGGGTTTTGGGGTTTAGATGTGCTCAAAGCTTGGAGTTTAAAGGATTCCAGGGTCGAAGGTCTAGTGATGTGGGCTTGGGGTCATAGTGTTAACAGTTTGGGGGTTGAGGGTTTAGCCCCTTAGAGCGTTTAGAATGTGGTGCTTTAGGGTTTTAGGGTTTGGGGTCGAGGGCTTTTGGAGTTCAAGGTTCAGGGTTTCAGGTTGCTGTACGCTTCTACGTTCAGAAAGGTTCAAAGGGCGTTAATACAGGCTGCAGAAAGTTCTGCACGATCTTTGTGCGGTGGCTTCCTTTAAGCCTTTTCTAGTGCTTCTTGCTGGGAATACCATGCCAACGTCTTTGACGACGGGGTCAGACTTCAAAGACCCCAAACCTCAAGCACGCCTGAACTGCAACTCACGCGGGACCCCCTATGCAGGAGTTGCTTTCTACACGCACTGACCGGCCCAACCTGTGGCCATTCCCAGCTGGCCTGTAGCCGAGGGCCGTGTTTTTCGGCCTCGGGCCAGGCCCTTGTTCATGGTGGGCGTGTACTTGCACGCCAGCGATGCAACTTCAGCGCCCGCGGTACTTGGCACTATGTGGCCCTGGGCCGCCTCTTTGGGCGAGGATTTCTGTGTGATGGGGGACTTCAACCTGTCTAAATTCCACTCGCAACCTCCGCATCTCGAAAGCCGGATTGGCACTCAGATCGAGCTCTTAGGGTTTAGGGTTTAGGGTTTAGGGACTCCAAGACTCATAAGGGCCTAAACGCCGTAAACCGAAGCACCAAACAGCAGAACGAAGCCCTTGAAGCACTAGAAGCCTAGTGCACTCCACACACGAAACACGCAACTTCAACGCATAAAGACCAGAAGCTCCCTCAAGCAGGATTTAGGGTTTAGGGTTTAGGGTTTAGGGACATCCCAAAACCAAATCCCAAACGAGTTCAAGTGTCATCAAATCCTACACCCAAACCCCCTCGCAGCACCCTAAACCCTAAACACCTAAAAGCAGGACTTATAAATCCTGGACCCTTCGAATTCAGAGTCAAAGTTTAAAAAAGCCGATACGCTAACTCCGAAACCTTATACATGTAGGGGCCTAAAAAATTACAAATACTATGTTGGGGGGTTCCTTATTATGACTATAGTATAATGTATCCCAAAACCCTATTCTAATTATCAAGGCCCCTGTATTATATAAGCACTAACCCTACTAAGTTTCCAGGAGACTGCCCCGACCACTCTGGGGAAATCACTAGGACTTCGCGACCTGGGTCGAGCTTCTGAGGAGGAAGCAGCATTCCTGTCTCTTAAAATGCAGAGGTTCTCTAGCTGTAGTACAGGGCTTAGGGTCTAGGTGCCCTAAACCGCGCAAGCTCCAAATAGTTACGGGCCCGTTTACGAGGATCTGGTTCTATGATAGTTGAAGGTGTCCTGTTTTCTTGAGATCTTGGGCTTTTGAGTGCTTTTTTCGATGGCAGCGCCTCGGTTTAGCTTCTTGTTTCGGAGATTCGGACTTCAGGGCTTGCAGAATCTTGCAGGGTTATGTGAGGAATTTTAGGGTTGTAGACCTTTAGGGTTTAGGGGTATAGGGTTTAGGGTTTAGGGGTCTAGGCCCTAGGCTTTGAGACCGTTCGGGATGTTTCGGGGGTGATGTGCAATAGCGGTTTTGAGTTCAGGGGCTATGCTTCCTACTACCCAGGGCACTTCATAGCAAGGGAGTGTGGGTGTTGAAGCCTTTTTTTGATGGCTAAGGAACCTTAATCTGTAAGCTGCATATCGAAGCCCTACATAAACTACCCCTAAACCGCATGCCAAAATCTACAGGGCAGGATAGTCAGGGATGGTTCCTCGGGGTTTCCCGTTACTCCTACTGTATTCAACCTTACAGTATTCAAACTCCCCGAACACCAGTCTCGGGACAGTCTCGCCTTCCATATTGGAGCCGTCACCCTTGCATTCTGCAGAGAGAACTGAAGCACTAGACTCAACAGTTCGGCACAGACGCCCCTTATAGAATCCCTGTAGAAACCCAAAACCCTAAACCGTAAAGCCAACTATTGAACCTCCCAAGACTACGTTCGAAAAGAGCTTGCAACCTGCACCACTCTGACACATGGGTAGTTGTCAAAATTATGGTCCCTTTTTGGGGTACCCTAAATAATAGGTGCCGTATTTTTATAAGGACCCCAAAAAGGGACCATAATTTTGACAGCCACCCACATGCATGAAACAGCCCCTGAGTCTCTGAGTCCCTCTACCCTCTAAACCCTACCTATAGTCTCCGTTGTAGTGCCCTTTCATGGTTTAACCAAGTCTAGGTTTATGATCTAAGATCCTATAATTGGAGACTATAGGGTTTAGGGTTTAGGGTTCAGGGTCCTGAAACACCCACCCACTCTGCAGCCCTAAATCTCTAAAGTCCGCTCTGTGACTGTCAGGACACAAAGCGGAACCTCACATCTCAGGCCAGGGGGGATGCACCACCAGGGCTTTGGGGTTTAGCTTGTTCCGGGCCCTAAACCCGGTTGAATTTGGGGCTTAAGGCCTTTGGATTTTTTTGTCGGATTCGTGCTTCTCGGCACATCTATAAGGTTCCGGATTTAGTAGGTTAGGGTTTCGGATGTTGTAGGCCGTTGCTGCTACGACTCTTACTGCTTGCCCTTATTCCCAGACACTAGGGCTGAAGGCTTCGATGGTGGGAGACAAAACCCGAGGAAGTTCCGCTGGAACTTCAAATCTGCAGGGCTTTAAGGGTTCAGGGGTTTAGGGGTTTAGGGTTTAGGGGTTTAGGGTTTTAGGGTTTAGGGGTTTAGGGTTTAAGGGTTTAGGGTTTAGGGGGTTAGGGTTTAGGGTTGTTCCACCCACCTGTCTGCACTAATTACTTGTCATCCCCGACATCACTACGGTTGATGATATACATCCGACCATAATTCCCATAGATTCAGTGTCCTTAAGGTAATGCAGGATTTATATCATCAGCAGTATCAACAAAAAATCCATGCCACTCCGAAGAAGCAAGCGGCGCTCGTCGCAATGTTGGGCTTGGTTGAACTCATGTGATCCCTCGTGGGACACTCAACAGCCTCGGGTGGAGGCTTTGGGGTTTGCGGTACAGGGCTAGTTTACCTTCATGGATCATCGAATACAGGTAGAATGACGGACAGGTATATGAAAGAACTGACAGGCAGACATCCTCCTCCTCCCCCTCCTGGTCCTCCTCCTCCTCCTCCTCACAGTCATCACAGTCACACCATCCTACCCTTGCAGCACAAGCAATTCGACTTAGAATCGTTACGGTGGTAATGACAGCTTGCGTACAGCACGCTGCTAAGAACACTAGTACTGGTTCTTCTGGCAGCATGTTTTACCAGACGAAGAGTAGGAGAAGTCGCACCCCGGAAGCACTAAACCGTGTATCTTAAACCCTTAGGACCCCTCAACCCTAAACCCCTATTAAACCCTTCAGACCCCTAAAACTCTAACCCCTGAACCCTGAAGACCCCTATAAACCCTAAACCCTAAACCCTTAAGACCCCTAAACCCTGAACCCTGAGCTTCCGGGATTCACAGGAGGAAGATGCCTTGGCAGCGATGAAGCGTCGTGATGAGGACATCGAGAAGCAGATTGAAGAGGCCTCCATCTGGGCTGCAGGGAGCGTAGGGTCTGCACTTCACTCAACCCTGAGGGTCTATGTACCTAAACAGTAGAATATTGGCCCTAAAGTACCCATATAGGGACTACATTAAGGCTAAAGTATGTACTATTTGGGCACATGGCCCCCTAGGGCAATCAGATAGAGTTCGAGGACGTCGGCCACATGTCAGAGTATTCTCAACTTGCATGTTCTGTCGAATCAGGTTAATTGCTGATCCTTCTCTATGATAGGCTAGGGACACGTCGGAACCTTAGTGAGTTCAGCGGCCCTTGCCAGCTATCAGCTTCTCGCGGTATCGGCGCGGGTCCAAAGTCTAGGAACCCAAACCCTGAACCCCGAAGCCCCAAGAAACTCCAACAGAGTTTTCCTATTGGACTGTTTAGGGTTTAGGGTTTAGGGATCACAGCTCAGATGTCAATTCGTCGGTGATGTTGTCATAATGAGCACATCACAGCATGCAATCGTACTCAACCTGAGGGTTCAGAGCTTATATCTGGAATGCATCTTAAGGGTCTTGGAATTTGGGGTTTCGTCTTTTGGGCTTTGGAGGGTTGTTGAGGGTGTACTGCAATAGGTGTTCTGTGGTAATGATGCTCAATGTTTCGCTACAATGATAATAGGGAACGCTGATATACGACGCCAGGAGATATTCCTACTGATCCCTCAAGATCTTATAGTATGCGTGCCGTGTTTGGGGCACAGGCGCCTGAATCCTTGAAACTGACAGCACCACTGTTCCTTGCATCTTTCATGTTCGAGTTTTGGGGCTTAAATCGGGGATTGAGGATCCGATTGCAAGATGCCCTAAACCCAAAATCCCAGGCACGAGTTCCGCTGTGTACTACTGTAAAACCCTCAGGTGCGATACTTAATGAAGGATGGGCTCCTTAGATAGAAACCGTCCAACACCCTCAAACCGCCTGGCAAAGCTGCTGCAGTTGGGCCAAGCGGTTGGGAGACTGGATCCCTTGGCGCGTCAAATAGGCACCGCTGCCTGCCCATTTCAGCATCGTTTGTAAACTTAGGGAGTCAGGTCGATTTAGCAAGAGGCGTTCCCAGTCACTGGGTTGTGTTGGGGGCGGGTCGCAAAATTACCCTAAACCCTAAACCCATGCCTGTACTAGACTATGACAGACTATACTACTGCCATTCAGAAGAGTTGGGGGGTTTCCGAAAATAGGGGACCCTTATATAGTACCCTAAATAGTAGGTTCCTTATTATAAGGACCCCAAAATAAGGTACCCCTTATTTTCGGAAACCCCCAGTTCATTTAAGTAGACGTACGCCTTCTGCAGGTAGGAGGCAGTCGAAGCACAGATCGGTCTTAGGCATTTGTCGGAGGCTCCAAAGCCTAACGTCTGTCGGTTTAGGGCTTAGGGGTTTAGGGTTTAGGGGTTTAGGGGTTTAGGGGTTTAGGGGTTTAGGGGTTTAGGGTAGCTATGTAAATGATCTGAGATTCCATAGGCAGGAAGGCAGAATGTGCATTACAATGCCCCTATTACAGAACCACAACGATAAGTCCTTCGGACAGTAGCACAGTAAAGGACAGGGCTAGTGGGGGGGGCTGCTTCCACGTGGTGACGAGAGGCTTCGAGCCGACAGGATCTGGGTCGAGGGAGTTTGGGTTCAGGGTTTAGGGTTTAGGGGGCGTTGGAAGTCTTGGGGTTTTAGAGTTATGGGTAGGTCGTTGATCAGGGTTCAGACTAGGGTTTAGGATTACAAAACCTGTGTTTCGGGGTTTCAGGGTTATGGGTAGATCGTTGATCAGTTTAAGGTTTAGGGTTTAGGATTACAATGCCTGTGATTCTGGTGAAGATGAAGTTGTCCATGAACATGTGGAAGAAAATGGCCTGGCTGTGATGCCGGATGCAGCAGAGAAGTATCTCGAACTTGCCTTCACCTAAGTGCAGGGAAGTATAGTACAGTATTATATTATAGCATTTTCCAGTCTAGTATAGTATACTAGACCCAAGAGACCTAAGACACTACACCTAAGCTCAACAGGCCAAGCCCTGAACTCTGTAGACCCCAAACCCGAAAACCCCATACAGACCAAAGCCAACCCTCCTCGGCAAAAAAAAAAGGCAAACGCGGGTGCCTCGCAGTGGAGAGATTCAGAAGTCAGAATCAGAAACTATACACCCTAAACCCTAAACCATCCTAAGCCCGAAACCCTAAACCCAAAGCCCCTAAGACCTAAACCCTAAATCATCCTAAACCATCCTACACCCTGAAACCCCTAAACCCCTAAACCCTAAATCATACCCCAAACCCAAGAACAAGAGCGTCTCCATACGGGGGTTTCCGAAGATAGGGGACCCTGATATAGCACCCTAAATAATCGGATCCTTAATATAAGGTACCCCTATTTTCAGAAACCCCCATACCCCAAACCCAAGAAGAAGAGCGTCTCCATACCGAGCCAGGACAGACAGCCGAACGCCATCGTCTTCGGGCCGAGGCTTCCCTCTTCTCCTTGAAGGAGTAGGGTTTAGGGTTTAGGG
>CAJNDV010000514.1:0-18797 GCA_905221635.1 Symbiodinium sp. CCMP2456
CCCACCCACCCACCCACCTCCCACTTAACAAGACTTTTGTAAGGCCTGAATGCGGCTCTACTTAGGGCTTACATACACAAACAATGCAACCCGTGAATAAATGCACTGGAACTCTTGCAAACTAGGTGCGGCAATCCAATTTCTGACACCACCACCACGACCAGCAGCACCATATTACCATGACCATGACAATGGCCATCACAATCTTCACCACCATCATCATCATCATCACCGTCATCATCACCAGCACCATCATGACAATCAGCATCAGTATAAACATCATCATATTTCTTTGTTCGCCAATATTCCATTTGTAAATCCATGGCGTTTGCTTGATATGCTGGGCATTGGCATTGGTCAAAGCGGCGCTTGGTGTCTCAAGTCTAATCAGTCGTGATCAAGCTGTACCTCGCCTTGGAGACCGACACCGTGTCAAGGCACCCAGTCCAACAAATCATGAACCTCTACTTCTCTCCTACAGTATAGGAGCCCCATGTCACATTCTATCGCCCTTAAAGTGACCCTAAACCCTGTTCTCTAAAGCATGAGCTGCAACGCTGCAACACCCAGCGAAACATTTTAGGCTGCCCTCTGGGGCTGGGGCTGCACAATTTCGAGGCCCCCTGTGCAAATGGCATCGTGCAATGGCGGCCCGGACCAAAGCAAGCCTCATCTCACGGTAGAGATCAATGCAGGTAAACGCTCTGGTTTTTAGGGCCAGGTTCCAGCCTCGCGGCTTTGTGTCACGAGGAACGGAAAAAAGAAGCTACGTTTGAGGGTTGTTGCAAACTGTAACTAGCGAGGTCCTTCGGCTTACATCCTTGTTTGAGGCTTGAGGCTTCAGGGCTGGAAGCGTCGGGACTGATCACGCACCCAATTTTGGTGACAAAACTTCATGGGTCTGGATCTCTTTCAACCGGACCCACATGCACGGGAATCTACCCGCATTCTTCAGGAGTGCAAGAGGCCTGAAGTCGGCCAGCCACTCTATCCATCCGATCACAAAGGATTCGGGGTCATCGGGTTTTTAGAGGGTTTGGACTTCGGGTGTCGGCGTCGGAGTTTAGGGTTCAGGCTTCGCATTGGACGTCGTCTTTCAAAGCTCACGGAACCCTCGGGCAGAAACAAATGGCTTTCGATGCATTTTGGTTGACAAAGTTCGGCAACTATCCAAATTTCATCATGAAGTAGGCGTAATACACTCCACGCGATGTTTTGGATCGCTGGAGTTTTGCGGCGGCTCTGAAGCATGCATCTGAACCAGAAATCCTGGACCCAGACCGCTCCATCCTTGTTTACTGATGCTCGAACCCCGAACCCCAAAGCAACTAATTGCGGCGAAAGCAACGAGAGCTGCCAGCAATATGGCTTGTTTGTAGAGACATGTCCTGGAACAGTGGGGGCTTGTCATGAACGAAACCCGGTCTAGGCGTATATGCAAAGGCCCGCAAATCCCACGGCTTGATGCGTTTGGTTGCCAGTAAGACGACAGTACCAAGGTCGTACATTCCTGGCTCATGAGGTCCTGAGACAAGCTTCAACTCCCCACGGCCTACGTAGCTGCGCCTTCTTGCGAGTGCCGTTCTCAAAGGGTTGTTCATGCAGTCAAAGTTTTCAGTTCAGTCTTTCCTGCTTAGGCTTGCGAGATGCGTGTGTAGCCTTTAGGCTCCGAAAGCTCGGGCTCCGGACAACGTCACACTCTTCCACAAGGGCCTGGTGCGAAGCAGAAAGCTCTGAAGCTATTCTGGTGGATATACTGGGAAAGAACCATTTGTCCGAAAAACACCACGGAGTTCAGGTCGTTTCCAACAGACCCAAATTTTGGGCAGGCAAAGTCAAGCCACAAGTGGAAACAATTATAGGAATTTAATGCGAACTTACACAATCCGGGATTCTGTGTGTCGAAAGACGAATGACATTTGGCTCATAGTGCGAGCATCGCCGAGAGTAAACTCGAATGTGCGCTTACCGCAGTCTTACCAATACGCCTAAGAAGTCCTAGAAAACACTCACCCTCTGCATTCGCACACGGCCTGGACCACCGCCAGCGTGTCGCGCCCTCCTGCAGGCGGGGAAACGGAGAGGCTTTTGCCTCAAACGCGAGCCGAGAAGTAATTCTTGCAAAAGGCTCGCGGGAAGGAGGCTGTGGCCACTTGTTCTGGCTGCAGGATTTCGATGAAGACCAGTTTTCCGTCCTTAGACCACCCTTAACCCCAAACATGTGTCCGTGCCAAGGCTTGATTGGTTTCACCACTAATCTGTTCACCGCTGTTCTTTGGTCATTTGTGGCCTACCCCTCAACAAATCCCTGCTTACATATGTTCAAGCCGTGAAAGCCTGAAACCAAAGCACGATAACCCTAAAGCAAAAAACCCAAACCCTACGCGGCACTTACGTCCAAAAGCCCGAACCAACTCCCCAACCCCAAATCAAAATGCCTGATTTCTTCTCATCACAAACAACTCCTAATCCCAAATCCGCCTTGTCGGAGTGCCACGGACAGGAGGCTCCCAGTCATCTGCTTGCCATGCTGGGCCTTGTCTATTGAGTCTTTGCCATCTCTCCCCCCTCTAGGTTCGGTTTCTTGGGTTCAGAGTCCCGATTTGGTTAAGCTTCTGGAGAACACATGCTGTACGGTCTAGGTTCGAATCCATAGATTCTAGCTTCTAGACTCATCCTTGAACTGTCTGACCCAGTGCAGTGTCACTGCATTCACATTGCATTTACAGTGCGAACGGGGTTCTGGCGGCAGCTTCTCACGCCTTTCAGGGGTGCTGAAAACTGCGTTGGCGGCGTTTACATACTCGTTGTTGGCTTGCGGGTTTTCGTGGGTGTAAAGACTGCCAAATATTTTCATATATTTTCGACGGGTATGGTTTGTGGCCCAGAGCAGGTTTCTGGCCCTTGCTAACTCCGATACGCCCAAGACCATGTGTGAGAACTTGTGCATGCACACGACGGGCACAACATCATGCCGAACATCAAGACGTCCAGCATCCGGGAGCCCAAGCAAGCTTTAAGATTTCATTGATTCTGAACCTCGAAGTCTCAGGCCGGAAGAACCAAACTTGAAGCCCCAGACCCTACATAACTCTACTGTGGCTCTGAACACCTACAACAACCCTCGAACATTTTATATGCAATTATATGCATCCCAAACAACTTCGGGAAAGTTGATGAAAACCTGTGGGTAGTCCAGGCCCCTGGCTGCTGAACCCGCGATCTCACCAGCCTTGGTCGAGCATGAATCGCGGGCTTTGGGATTAAAACGCGCAGACAGGGTAAACTAGTTGCTGGTCCTGGGCATCACCCGGTGCCGAAACAACCACTATGAGATGTCCCTCGCTAGCCTAGCGCGCTTAGTGTTGAGTGAGGACGCATTAGGTCGCCGTGTCGGCATGCAAGTGACCGCATGACTCGGAATGGCGCCAGATCTTGAACTTAAGACACAATCCTGATTAGTGGAAGTGGTCTGTAAGCTGTCGAGGTTTAGACACAAGCTATGGTGGTCTCATATGTGGTCTCCGATGTTTGGGCCTGCTGGGCTTCGAGGCCTCTGACACCGTGGTTTCAATGCCTCGGCTAACTTGCTGCTTATGCTGGTGCAATCCGCCGGGTAAGGACTTACAACAAACCATGCAGACCTATGGCTCTTCCAATCTTGATTCCAATCGGTCCAAATCCTGACAGAATCCAGATCATTACAAAAGCCCTATTAGCGGAGTGCTACTAAGACCCAAACCGTGCAACCCAAATCCTACACCCTGTAAACAATTTTGTGCGCCTACCCTGCACTCTGGAACCATTAACACTGGATGTTGCTGCCCTTGTCTGGGCCCGGAGCACGAAAGGAGAAGCGCTGCCCTCGCCAGGCCGTATTCTGCTCCACCAAGAAGCACAAGGCCTCGCCTCGGGATTTCGACGATCATTCTGGCAAATGGAATCCCCCTGGAAGCGGCACCCCTTAAACCGTAACCGATGTCCCTGCTGCCTCCTTGTGGTCCTTATGTGCGCGTGCGTGTGTGATGTCATCAGGCTGTAGAGAAACGGTAACGGCATCTAGCAATCGCACTTTCACGAGGAATGAGGCAACAACCAAACTGCCAGCAAGAACAGCATTGCTAGCCAGAAGAGGATTTCTTCAGATCAGGGCTTTGCTGCTTGGCCTCAGGCAATCTCCCTCGTGGATGGCTGCCTCTCAAGCAGCGATTTAGGATCTACATGGTGTGACTTCCGTTTAGGGGCTGTGCAGTCTCAAAGTAAACGTTGAGGCTCGGGGAGCCTTTGTCAAGACACTGTACGATGCCAGACACACCACAACCCCCTACTGATGGCTTAACGGCTGACGTCCAGATCAAACGAGCAAACCCTTTACCAACGTTACACCCAAACTCGCCGAATCACAAAACCTCCAGATCCAAAACCTGCAAGCCTCCAACCTGAAGCTCTCAAACTCGCGGTACTTCTCGCTTAAGCTCGCAAAGACACGAGTCTGTCCAACTCTGCCTGGACTCTGCATCAAAACAATTACAATCGAAGTAATCCTTGGTAACATCTGTTCTGTACTCCTTCGAGTATGCGTCCGGCGATTCTAGAAGATGATGGTAACATCTGTTGCATGTCTGGTAGCGCGGGTAGTGGTGAGGGTTGAAGAGGCGCTGTTCGCCCTTGCCGTCGTCGCGGTAGGTGGTCATAGCAACAACGCAGTCTTGTTGTATCTGTGTTGCTGTTGTCTACCGGATCTACCACTGTGTGTCGGGTGTTGTTCCTTTTTGCTGTTGTCTCTGCTGCTGGTTCCCTACCTTCTCCTGACGTCTGACGCACTACTACTCTTTCTACTGCTGCTGATGATGCCGCTAAAATGCACCACCAACAGCAGCACCAGTATCATTACTGCAACACGACGACGACGATCACTAATGACAGCCACTGACTCCTCCTAACATATGAGAATTTCTGCCATGGCTGCTTCCGGTACTCCGCAGCAGTTCTCGGAAACTTCACGCATGCTAAGCCAGGGCTTTTCAACTATACCGCAAACCGCAATGAGCCGCTAACCGAACCGTCAGTATCGAAATGCATGCGCCTAAAACGTCACGATCGATTGACTGAACCGAGAACTATCGCAAAATGTCGCTTCCCCGACTCTCGCAGGGGTTGGGGGGAAAGAACCACAAGTCCCGCCATACCTCAAAATACTGCAAAAGTATCGGCACCGCCCGAACCACCTGACGACAACCCTGTCACCTACTATCGTTCTTGCAAACTGCTACGTACCTTCCCAGTAACGATAATAGAAACTTGGTTCTGTCTATTCGCTGTACACCTACAATCCTGGCTGCTCCGCTGCCTGAAGCGTCTCTGGCAGCTCCGGGGCGGGGTCGCTCCTGGCTGCTCTTGAGAATATTCGGTCTATGCGGGCAACACTGACTACACAGCATCGAGTCTGTCAGAAAGTTTGCAAAGACCTTCGGTGTCCAGTATACATTCGTTTCTCTCGGGAGGGCTCATGTTGGAGTACTGCTGGAGAGCCTGTCCCGGTCGCTTCTTGATTGTGGCCTGCGCAGTGTGTCTCTTTTCTGAAGTTGTCGCGGAAGCAGATGTTGGGCTGCTCTTACAAGGGCCACCACTGGCGCACACTTGTTTGTCTGCAGCTGTTGCCCGTCAGCAAACGTGAACCAGACCCTCTCTTATAGATTCTGGCCCAGTGGCCCAGCCTGAAACTTGAAGCACCACCTTCTCTCTACAAACCGAACCATCCCCCCACTACCCAAAAGGCCCTGCAATCCCTGTGCCCCAAGTCCAGAGAGATGTAGGGTCCATGATCATGTTGGGAACTTACCTTCAAAAGCCCTGTTGTTGTTCAAGAGGAAGACGCAAGATCAAAGTCCGCGCAAGGTTTTCCAGCATTCAACAGGGCGTCAACTCGTAGACTCCCTCAATCAAGAGCCGCCCACAAGACGAAGGAGATTCGGATCAAAACATCTGTTCAGAGCTTTACTGGTGACCTGTATTCGCACCTCTATAGCTGCCACAAAGTCACAGACTATCCGAGTTTGAAGATGATCACAATCTTCTGACTCAATTTCCTAAGGCCCCGGCGTCTCTTGTGCCATTTCATGCCAATACGCGCATGCGCCATGGGCGCAGTCACGATGGTTGCATCACAAGGGCTGCCAGGAAAGGACAGGCGTATTTGGGTGTTCGGCTGCGGGGGCTTGGAAGCAAAGTCATGTCGGGCTCAGGTCGCGGTCTGCCTGTACGAAAAGCCGCAAGGGGGGACAAGTTGCTCGATTTGGGGGGCTCGGGTTTGGCTGAACCCGAAGCCTACAGTGGCCCATACAGATCCCCATGGGGCTCACCTGCAGCCACCAGCGCATCGACGCATTTTCGGCTGCGGTTGGCATGCAGTCGCAGAATCCGCAGTAAGGCGCAACCGTGATTAACTTATATCCCGCATCGAAACTCCGGCACCCTGAACACTGACCCCACAAACCTGACAGATCTGCGAACTTTCTTTCCGCCGCTGTGGAAATCCAAAGTTGGCGGCGCGACCGTTAAGCCTAAACCCTCAATGCAGAAAAGTCCGAAAACTTCCACGAAATAAAGCCGAAAGCTCTAAGCCTTCCCCTCCAAACAACACAAACCCTAACACCCCGAAGGTCCCCAAAGGCACCTAAAGCTCCAAGCAACCCCCCAATCCCCGAAAAACAGAAGAAACCCTGGCAAGCACTCTGAGGACCGCCACGGAAGCGAAGGTTCGGACCGGGGCAGAGCGGGAGGTTTGGGGCCTTAAAGGAAACTAGAGCACCTTTTCACACAGTCAGCTCCACAGTTGCAGGGGACCCGGCGCTGCGGCTCCAAGAGTTTTACAAGCCACTGCACAAAACAAGCCAAATGCAGCAGTGCAACACAGATAAAGAAAAGAACTCACGACATGCCATGTGGCACATGTAGACTTTTGTCACACTCAAACTCCGAGCCGGGCATTTTTTTCGGGCGTACACTGCAAATGTATGCTCACCCCAGCACTTCCAGGACCTTGGTGGCCGAAGCCGCAGCTGCCTCCAATCTTTTTTTCTTTCCTCCCTCTTCATCATCTTGCGGCTCGCTTTGATGACCTTTTTGAGGAAATGTCGATGCTTCGAACCCGACTTTGCGTGTCTTGTCTGTACATGTACTTCGATCGACTTTAACGTGTAGAAGCTGCCGTCGCAGGTTCGGGCGCAACATCGTTTCGTCATCTCTGCCAGGGTTACGTCTTCCGGCACAGTCAGCAAGCATTGCCTCTCGCCGTCGCGAGTGATCTGCACTTCGAAAGTCTTCATGGCGCCGCCTGCTGCTACCTTGTCACAAGAGCACGCTACGCCTTGAAGAAGCGAGCACGGCAACCGAAATCTGAATGCCATGGACGCGGGATGGGGGGGCAAGCCTACGGGTTCGGGATGCAAGGCACTCGCAAGGCATTCTCAGAAGCTTGGGGCTAATTCAAGGGTCTGGGAGTTGAGGGTATTAAGGTATTGGGTCTTTGCAGTTGAGGGCTTTAGGAGTGTATGGCCTATGGCTCAGAAGATCTTAGCCTGGCACAATGGGACTTTAGATAAAGGAGTCTATAATAGGGTGTTTAGGAGCTTCGCATTTAAGTGACGTTGATAGCTTGGTGAGTATTACGTAAATTATTTATTATCTACTTAATTTAAAGGTCGCTGGTTTAGGATGGTTTAGGTTAACGGGTTTGGAGTTTCAGGCTTTCGGGGGCTGGAAGAGCTTAGGTTCGAGGAGGCTTCAGCAGTTCGCTAGGCGGCTCCGTGAGGTTTGGGTTCAGAAGGCTGCAGGACCTGTGGGAGCTTTGTACTGATAAGGCTTGAAGAGTTAAAGTCTTGGCGGGGCCGTCTTAGAGATTGGGGCTCCGGGAGTTTAGTTTTATATTCAGGAAGCTTTCAGAGCTGCGATAAAATCGGATTTTCGCTCGACTTCAAGCAAGGACTCCTGTGGGGGACGCCTTTTGAGGCTTTGCCTCCTTGGGGGCCGGGCTGCCAAGGAATTTCAAAGCGAAGCGGTGCTATGAAGCTTGGGCTCCATAGGGTGCGGCTTGACAGTTTAGGAGCTACGGTCTAGGGTAAAGGGTTGGGAGCTTTTGGAATTCGGGTTTGGTTTAGAGTTTGGGAATCTGATTTCAGGGTTTAGGGAACAAGTTAGCTCTGAGGTTTCGACTCTCACACTCGCACAAGGCCGGCAAGACTCCGCATAGCTCTGAGGTTTAGGGTTGCGGGGTCAAGAACCCAGAACCACTTGTCACAGGCGCTGCCCCAAATCACATCTTACTCCGAGCCCTTACTCAGTTTTCGCTTTTCGCATGGTGAGATTCCTGGCGGCAGCCCATGCTTCCTAACTTCTTCCTATGACCCACAAAGCAGTTTCTTGAGAACCCGAGAGGTTTCTCAGGTTCTAAGCCTGCAGCCAGGCTCTTCGAGTTCAAACCGAGAATCTTGCGCCCAAAGCTCTGAGCCCTTCCAGAGCCAAGTCCTTGCAGCCACCCCATCCCTGCATCTTCCAAAACCGAGCATTTGGGGGCGTAAGGTAACAAGTCATAACACACACATAGTCCAAGATAGCTAATACCAGCAATCAGCAAGCAAAGACTCCCAATGCTGCTTATGGTGCGACTGATCATCAGCATGTGTGTTCGACTCTTTGATGTCTAAACTCCCAAGTGCCACCTAATGCTGAAATGCAGCCAACCCTGGAAAACTGATATGCCTCCTGTTCGACCGAAACTGCTCCTGGGGAGCGAAACTGCTCCTGGGGAGCTTACACGCCGGGAGACGGCCAAAGTCACTGTGGGAGACCCACATCTTGATGTCCGTCGGCATCAGGGCTGGAGGAGCTTCGGCAAGTCTTTCGATGGCTTGACAATATGCCGATAGCCTTGCTGATGAATACTCAAGCTTTGCTATTCTAACGAAGTTTTACCAGGCTTGGTTGGGGCTTACAAGCTCCTGAGCTGCAGGGCTTCGTGCCGTGGGGCTTCTAGTGGCGCTGGGTAGATGAAACACTCACAAACTGAACTTTACACCCCAAAGCCATGAACATTCTAACCCCGAATACAATCTTAATTGTTATTGGGCCCCGGAGCTCTACGATCCAATCAGCCGGTAGCCACAATACAGTCGCTTGAGAACCAAACCCTCCAGACGGGTTTGGGCCTTCTGGGTTTACAAGCGACAACTCGCAAAACCCCAGAGTCCAGTTAAAGCCCGAAAGCTCGAAAATCCTACCACACCTACACTATCTACACCCTCAAACTGAGGATTGGAACCCCGGGACCCAGGGAGTCCTGGCCTCTACTGGTCTCGATTGGGATCTCACATGAAATTAGAGGTCCTATTCTGATCAGGCCCCACATGCTGTCACATATTAATGTTGTTAATGCGAACATGCTGGCTTATGCGGGTGACATCTGCAGAGCTCTGACACTGGCAAGATAGATTTTAACCTAAGCAAGCCGTAAATAACGATAGCTTTGCTCTGATGACCGCAAAGTACCTTTCACGTGGGCGCTGCCGGGAGCTTTTGCAGAATGCGGCAAGGCCTTTTCGCCAGTCGCGCACGCTCCCCGAGGCTTTAGACTCCCTGTTCATATTATTGAGCAAGTTCAGACTCAGTTCTCATCATAGAACCCTCAACCGTCCAGAAGCTCTGCAAGCCTGAAGCTCGAACCCTGGAACTCTACCAACTGCCTGAAAGCCGAAAGCCCTCAGACTTGAACCGCACGAATATCTGATTGTTGACACCCCGGCAGCTTAAGGTTGCTTGCTTATGCTTGCTTGACTCTCTTGGCTACTATGGACGATCAAGACCGGCCTCCCAAGTGCGCCGGCCATCAACAAATTCGGCGAGGAGAGGCCGCGAACCCAAGCTCCCAGCTCTTTGCTGAAGAAAGGGAATATAGGGTTTAGGGACGAAGTCAGCTGTGGCTCCGGTATTGCTCTGGCGACATTGCATCTGTCCGCGGGCTCGCTGCGAAGGGCGGGATGCCTTACTCAGTGACTTTAGTATTCCTCAGATCGCGACCGGGAAAACTGTTTCCATTGGCTTGCGAGGATGTCCGTCACTTCCGGTTCTTAGGGTCGCTTCCACAACGACCGCAGTCCGGGCTTTTTCAGGTTGTTTGCACTACTGCTGTAACGTACGACCGGCGCGCCACATGTTGGTTACGCCGGTTCTTGTTGAGATCAGATATCCGTCTTCTGAAGATGTGGCTGCGAGCAGTGGGCCTTGGCCTTTAAAACTGCTACAAAACATCTACAAATGGCTTTACATGTCACTTTGTGACCGCCGCTGCAATCTCCAAACAGCTTCAGCTTTTGGGACTGCTGGCATCTACCTTTCCAACCTCACATTTCTGATGGCACACCAGTAAACTTGCTCTCTGCATCCTGTTCGACGAAGGGAGGGTGATGCGAAAATATCACATATCCTTGTCAATGAGCAAAGCTGATGCGCAGAAACGGCGAATTATCTGGTTGTCTGTTGATCTGTGTGTCAGGGCGTTACTGGTATGCGGCTATACGGTACTGGTATGATTTCCGTGGTCGCAAGGCCGCAGCGAGTCGGTAAAACAAGGCGAGACAACCACGAGAACCACAAGCGCAGCAGACAATGAAAGAGGATCGCAACCGTCAACGAGAACAACAACCAAGACGACGACGACGACAACACAACCAGTACCGAAACCACAAAAACAACAACAATAACAACAACAGCAGTAAGAGCAATAGCAACCACAACGACGACGCAAACGAACACGAACAACAACAACAACAACAACAACACCAACAACACCAACAACACCAACACCACCACCAACAACAACACCACCACCAACAACAACAACAACCACAACAACAAACAACCAACAACCAACAACAACAACAAGAAAACCCGCAAACAACAGTAAAAACACCACCACCAACAACAACAACAACCGCAACCACAACCACAACAACAACAGCAACAGCAACGGCAACAGCAGCAACAACAACTACACCAACAACACCAACAACACCAACAACACCACTGCACCAACAACAACAACAACAACAACAACAACAACAACAAAAACAACAACAACAACAACAACCACAACAACCAACAACCAACAACCAACAACCAACAACCAACAACAACAACAAAAAGAAAACACGCAAACAACAGTAAAAACACCACCACCACCACCACCAACAACAACAACCACAACCACAACCACAACCACAACAACAACAACAACAACAGCAACAGCAACATCAACAGCAGCAACAACAACTACACCAACAACACCAACACCACCACCACCACCAACAACAACAACGACGACGACGACGACAACGACAACGACAACCACAACGACAACGACTACGACTACGACTACGACGACGACGACGACGACTACTACTATATGTTATGAAATAATAATATACAGTAATAATGAAAAACAAACTGATACGAATAACAATGTAATGCCCGCTAAAGCTTCTGAGGCTGCAAAGTTGCGCAGCAGGCTTGCTGGGCTGCGTAACCATTGCGCCAGTAGTCATCGAACTCGCCCCAAGCCTCAGCAAGGCTAAGGTTCTTGGGACACTCGTCGCCGATGCTTAGTGCCATGACGATGATGTTATTGCTAGTACGACAACTACGACTACTACGACGACGATCACTGCTACCGCTACTACTGGCTGCTTCTGCTGCTGCTGCTGCTGCTTCTGCTGCTGCTGCTGTTGCTGCTACCAACATGCCTACTGCAAGTACCACAGATACAGCGTCTGCTTCTGCCTCCCTACTCTGCGTCCTCGCTGCTGTGGCTGGAGCTACTGCGAACGATGACGCTGCTCCTCGCCTTGCTATTGTCACTACTTCCGGCGGTAACGACTGCCACCAGTCACGGCAGTGACGACGAGATTGCCACACTGGCCATGACGATCTTGATGAATCTTATGACTCAAAATGTGAGGAATGCTTTCCCCCTGTGTTACTCAATCTATAGCTGTTGTTAGCAGCATGACCCCATCTTGCTTCGCACGATCTGCCACCCTGAAGTAGCGCTAAATTCAACATGCCCTGCAAATCTTGCAGCATGTAGGACTCAACCACCCCAGCCGGTCTTTCTGAAACTCTCGAAGCTCGGTGCAGCACGATTGAGCCAGATGCAAGTTTCAACACACCGCAACCTTGAGCCCGGCGCCCTAGCTCCATCTCGAAGTAACGAACCTGAACCGGAAGAACCCTGCAAGCAGTGCTCTCAAGTTGCATCTGCCCAGTTTGGACCTTTCGTACCCGTGCTGGTACACCACCTCGGCTCTTGATGCGCAGGTGGCGCTCGTCGAGCCAATTCCGTAGACTCCAGACTCTTCTTCCAGCACGAAACAGTGACAATTTCATTGAATTCTCTGGACGCTGCGGAAGAGCCCAAGCCTGCGTCTTCGGATTTAGATGGCTTCAGGCCATACATACTCTTACAGATCGCCTCCATGGTGAAACATAACGCACACGTGACAAAACTGTTGCAAACTAAACCATGACAACAAACCCCCGAGGCTGCTTGAAGGATCTGTGCTGCCTTCAGCGGACTACACGATGATGAGGTTGTGTGTCTTACTTACTTCTCTTGGACTGGAACTACTTACTAACCACAAGGTTGAGCTCGTTTCATGATGCAGTTTCTACGAGCCGCTGCGTTTATTCAAGGCTTAGGCTACTTGCGGTATCTCGAGGCGGTGCCCCTATCTCGTTTCATCATATTAAGTACTGGCAGGAAAACTGGATCTCGTTCAAGTAGCGTTAGTAGCAGCTCTGATCATAAATGAGCCTGATCTCGTTTGAAGCGGCGCCCCTATCTCGTTCCCCTCTTAGAGCGAGTTCGGACCAAAAATAGCGCAAGGAGCTATCTCGTTTCAAAAGACCATAGTATTGACACAGATAAAAGCCGTCGCCTACTCATTCAATCTTAGCGGTCGGCCCGAAGCCAAGCCCTCCTTCGGTCAGATTCAGACAAGGCTCCCGCGCTGGACATATTCCTCACAACATGCACAGCTCACGTCTGAGGATGTCGACGACGATGATGATGATAGTGATGTTCAAAGGTGATGATGACAACGATCGTCGGAGTCGGGTTATTGTTGCATCCAGTCTTTCCCGAAACATCTCAGCGGAAAGTTGTTTTGCCCAAGGCTCGGCGCAAGAGTAGTCGCTCAAGTCTGCCCAGCCCTCCACATCCCTGCAGGTGGTCGGCCTGGGGGAAACTATGCAGCATCAATTCTCTTGCAATACTTCCAAGGCCCGATCAGGTCCAGGAGTGATGAGATGACACAATGAGCTATGAAGCACGGGGTTTTGCGGTTTCATCAAGGTTTGGCAAAACGCATGACCACTAGGCCGAATCCGTGAAGCCCGAACCCAAGAAAACTCCCACTGAGCCCCGGGCTCTGCGGGCGCCGAGGGCTCCGGCGAAGTTGAAGAGCTCGTGCTAGGCTCGGAGGTTGTGGCTGCCTCAGGGATGATCATTTGTATTTGTTGATGCTTTGTCGCTTCGTGTCTTTTGGAAGTTGTGGTGCTCTTGTTTGTTGTTGTAAGTGCTCCTGGAGGTGCGGCAGAAGCTTTTGCTCGCCGTGTCAATGATGATTGTCGTAATGGTCTATCTTCGACGTCGTGGTCGTAGTCTGCTACTGTACTGCTCCGGGCTTTTACTACGACTCAAAGCAATTTCAGTTAGTTTCAGTGATGCCATTGACTGCTTCTGCGTTGGCACTGGTTTTGGGCGGTTAGGAGTGTCGCGGTCTCTCTCTCTTTCTCTCTCTGTTTGCTGTTTTGTTTATTTTTGTGCTTTTTGAAGTTGCGTGATTGTTTGTTAGGTTTGTGTTGAGGCTGTTGTCATTGCCGCCTGGTGCTGCTAGCAGCAGAGGCTTATAGGATTCAACTTGCCCTCCGTAATCTTCGATGCCCAAAGCCAAGTCATGTACACTGCAGAGCCCTCAAAAAAGGGCCTGTTCTCGATACCGGTTTCCTGTAGAGAACGTGAAAGGCCAAGAGAGGCAACGGCCTCAGAAAGAATACTCAACCCAAGCGATGGACTAAACTCCCTGAACATCCCGACCCTGAATCATGAACCGCTTAACCCAGAACCAAATCTTCCGCCTCGGTCACTTCGGCTGCACCGGCAGTTGTGGTGCTGGTGAAGGCCTCGTCGCTGGCGCAGAGCTTCCAGCCAGTGCCATGGGTATCCTTCGGGCTTCTGCAGCTGTAGCTCTCATCATCCGAAGGCTTAATCCTTACCAGGCGCGGGGTTCTGGGCTTGAGCTTCAAGCTCTAGTGTCACGGAGCAAATGCATCCAAACAGGATTCAGGTTCGAATTGTGGGGGAGTGTGGACTCAGGGTTTAGGGCATGGCCAAAGGATGTCGATGCCCCATTGCGACGGTGGCAGTTTACCAGTTCATGTGAACAAGCAGCTACCGGGGTGTCAGTTGGGAGGCAAGCGCAAAGCCTCCGAGCATGGTAGCGGAGAGACCAAAGATGTTAAAAGTAGCCAACTATCGAAAGCCTGGCATGCAAGTAAACGATACACACACTGCACCCGAAGCCGAACCACCACAAGCCTCGTCCGCGCTCCACTGGATCGAGCCAGCTGGGACGACGCCGTGAGGATCGTTCCGTCCACTGTAGAAACTCAGATGCAGAGTTTGGCCGTGAGTTGTATTGTCGACGCATGGCAGTCATCCTCTCTTATTGTTGACACCACAAACCCCGCGGCTAAAGCGCTGTTCATGAAGCTCTGCTTCTGACGTCTCAGAACCCGAGCCCCACAACAGCATGCAACTCGAACCCCGAACCTCAGCTCGAGCTTCAGGGTTGAGATACCAACGGGGTGTCCTGAGGGCTCTTGGACAAGGGTTGCGGGTTCAACCAAAAGAGGCAGAGGGTTTGGAGAGGCAGAAGGGTTTCAAGCGTAGTGACAGTCTAGTACATTTCGTAATGATTTAGGCTGTGCGTACATCATCTACCTATGGAGGATGCGGACTAGCCTGGGGCCTTGGCAAGGAACTGCTATTCCTGGGCAGCTTCCTTGTTAACTGGCGCTTCTGATTGTTGTTCTTACTGTGCCTGGACAACGCCGGCTCCTGTGGTGACTAGGTAAGTACTGCTACTATGATTCCCTTGATGCACAATCGATACTGCTCGCAGCATCATTAGTTCACAGATGGAGCTGGGACTTGGGATTCGGGCTGGAATTTCGACATTGAATATCCGCAGCCTTGACCCTTTCCTTAAAGCCCCCGAATACCCCAAGCCCGAAACTGTTTCGGGTTTCGAGTCATGGACCCAAGGGTTCAATGTCCGTTGGGTCTGCTACCTGCAAAGCAGTGGTGCCAAATAAAACACGGGCTCTGGGGTTTGCGGTGCGCAGTGAGTCTAGCCGCTTTTGAGGCTGAAGCTCTGGCCCTGAGGCTGCGATGCGAGTGGCTTGCCGCTGATGTGAAGGTAGTCGAACCAGTACTCCTAAAATCTTAGGGCTTGAGGCTAGTTGCCGGCCTTTGGGCTTCCAGGTTTCGAGGAGGGAGACCCTAAACCGAAGACACACCGAGAAACGCAACCTCTCCGAGATGGGGGGGGGGGGGGGGGTCCTTTCAACGGCTACACGTCTCCTGTTTGGGCATCTTTCCAGAATCCGACTTAGCAACCAGAGGGCAAATGCTAGAATAGACGTGCGTTGCACTTACCCTCTGTCTGAGTACACTGGCTTCGCCAAACTAGGTCAAGATCAGTCTACTGCAGGCCGAGCTGCAAAAGATGTCCACACCCCAGCGAAGTCAGGGCAGCAGAACCAACCCGCTACATCTAGATGACCCCCATCAAAGCCCGCTGATACACCAAAAGTACCCAAAAGCACACTCTAGACAAACCCTGAGCAAGTGAAATTTAATCTCAAACCCTCAGGCCTAAACCGGTTCCCCGACGCTAGACACGTTCCTGCTGTAGCTGGCTTGGAGCTACAGTAGGTGTGGGGTTTTGTTGGTGACTCGAGGGGTTCAACCAGACTTTAGGATGCATTCTGCTGAGCATTCTCTTAACAAGTGTTGGCACAGCGTCCACATCCCAGTGGATCGTCTTCAGGGGCTTCGCCAGTGTGCTATTCACCAAGATGGTGCAATGCCTCAGTGGTTAATCAAAAACGAGGTTCGAGGGCCTAGTATGGTGACTCTGTGCCTACGGGAGCTCCATCCGAGGCATGACTGCTGAAGGGCTTGCCGGCCCTGTCACTATGATCCAAGCTCGGAGATCGGAGGGAGTTCTGGATTTGAGAGTCTGCTTTGGATACTTAAGCACTCATGTCCCGGAGTGATAGTTGTAGGTGGCAGCGTTTTACCAGTCCCGCCTGATTGTCGTAACGAGCAAGTCGATCTCACAGTCTGTATTGCCTCCCTTCACACTGCTGGCCAGCAGGCCAGGGCTGCGTGTTGAGGAAATTACAACTGCAAGTTCGGTATGATTCTGCTGAACCTAAAGCAGCTCAGCGTCTCGTTGTCCGAATAGTTGCCCGGATAGTTCGGGCTCAGAATGCAGTCCTCCTCGATGGTGCAGGGCCCTCGCATCACCTGCCAAAGGCCTCAGTTGCAGACTTCGAGAGCCATAACACGCATCAACAAACACTAGAGTCACTGGGGCCTCTAGGGTACGTCACTAGAGACTAAAGCTCCCTGCGCTTCAATTCAGCAGCGGCCGGGTTCTGAGCCGGTCTCAATGGCATGTTAAGCTTCCTAAAGAACCATCTCAATTTCTCGTCGGGGGGTTCAAGCTTCGTGAAAGCTGATCACCTATCCGTCGCATAGCCCATTGTCAGAGACTTGCCATTGTCAAAGATGCTAAGTACGAGCCAGCTCAGTATCTTACAAATAGCCTAGCGATGGATTACGGCTCTCGCCGGCAAGGCCTGATGAGTACGACAGAAGTCATGAAACTCTCCTGCAGGAGCCCCTAGATTCGAGCCCTAGAAACCCAACTGATCCGGGCCCTGCCACCATTGATGTGACTGACCTGCCCGCCACCGCAAGCGCAGCAAGCACTGATAGCTGTGTACCTGAAGTGCTTTGGTTTCCTGGGCGCTCAGTTGCCTACATAGTAGTTTGACCGTCACAATATTTAAAAACGGTGCTCTTCGAGTAATGTACGGTGCTGGGCTTTTAGAAGTTGCTGCTCCTGCCTTTGATGTGAGTCTTGCATGGTTGATGTGTTCAACAGACAAGCTTCCTGGGCTGAGGACAATGACGAATTCTGAAAACTAAAACTCTGAATTTTTGCTTAGCTTCTCGTGTGCAGAGGCCTGCAATAGCATCTAATGAAGAGTAACCTAGGCCTTGCACCGTCTGACAGGTATAACACCCGAAGAAACACACCCGCTAAGCATATCTCTGACGATTGGAAAGCCTGCCACGATAAAAGATCCGAAAACCTGAGCCTTCTGAGCCGCAAACCATCCATGGTCACAACAAGGAAACACCTCCTGAGGTCGGCACCCATCGTGCCAGTAGGTCTCCATCACCTCGATTTTTCAGTAACTACAGTTCTGGTTATCCATCACAATTAGGTCCATTCAACATGCTTTTCCAAGGATAAAAAGGTCCTCACCGGGTTACAAATGAAGATATCTCTGGGCACTTACAGCATGTCAACAACTGGAGGCCTGCGCGGCAACACGAACCCTGCCTAAATCCCAAAGTATTGACCAAAGCCTCTGAGAACCTCCTGAAGAGCCTTCAACATAGGCCATAGGTTTAGATCACATAAAACTGAGAAAGATCAGGCAAGACATCTTCTGCTGTGGGACCCCCGAGTTCATGGACGTAAGATTCAATAAGATCCTACCAAGCCTCAGGCACGCACTGGACAGGAACCTCACCCAACAACACAACTAATTGGATCACGAAGCCTATGCCTGAAGCCGCGGCGCGTTCCACCTCGCCTGCCAGCCAGTGCCCAGGTTGCCATCGGAAGTGCACCACCTACCAGACTGATACCTTGCAGCAGGCTCTCCGCTCATGGCTGCGAGGAGCTTGGGTCGAGTCCGGCTCCATGAACTTGCTTCTCACACGATAGTCTACGAATCGACGGCTGGACAGGTTCTTGCCGCTTGACTCGACCGGGCCATCTTGCAAGGAAGGCGAGCTGTCCCAGCAAGTCTGGTCCGTCGCACTGGGGCAAACCGTGAAACTCATCATCTGCAAAAGCTGAGCCCTGGAACAGATCTTACGACGGTTAAGCGTACCTTATGTTCTTCGGCTCTTCTTCCTGAAGCCTGACGATTTAAACGGATCTGCCGAAAGCCAAGAAGCTGTGAGCAGTTGTAGCCTTCTGAGTCCTGCAGCGAAACACGCTTCAAAGTCCAGCGCTCCAGGTTACAGATTTAAGTTGGGGTGCCAGAGCGATAACATGAAAACACTCTGCATGCTCAATCTGTCCGTTGAGTGTTTTGTGAAGTAGCTTTCGATGGTAAGAAGAATAGTGAAGGTAATTGTAATGCTTAGTAGCAATAGAGCTAGCAAAAGAAGTCGTCGTGGCAGCAGTAGCAGTGACAGCAGCAGTAGAACTAGTAGTAGTAGTAGTAGTAGTAGTAGTAGTAGTAGGTAGTAAGTAGTAAGTAGTAGTAGTAGTAGTAGTAGTAGTAGTAGTAGTAGTAATAATAATAATAGCAGTAGTAGTAGTAGTAGTAGTAGAAATAGAAATAGTAGTAGTAGTAGTAGTAGCAGT